>WWET01001533.1:279592-301082 GCA_011038615.1 Limnodynastes dumerilii | reverse complement strand
TGCCGTGGCACGCCTCCTCTTACCTAAAAAACTATGGTAAGAAGGGGCGTGACTGCTTTGTAGGTTGGAAGTTAAGAAAAATGGGTGAGGGGAGGCATTTAAATGGGGCTGAATGGTACTTTAGCAAAATCCACACAAAGATATGCATGGACAGTTAAGGTAACCCTATGGAGGCGAAGATCCCTGTCATCTGAGGCTTTCGGGACTTATCTGGGGCTCAAGGGGTTAATCACAACAGCCTCCTGGTCTGTTCTCCAATGACTAAGGCTCCTTCTCCCACCCCAAATATGACTTATTACCAATGAACTGCCACCACCAAGGCTATTCACAGGAGGCCTCCGGTTCTCCTTTACCCAAATCAAACACAGTTATGCTTTACCAGAATTATCATCAACCCAGAATGACCTCTTCTGTTACCCGTCAGTAGCGTTTAATAACCAAGCTGGTCTGACACGTAAATCAGTAAGATAACAGAGACATGAACTTATTAATTGATATTTAATATGATAATAATCACAATGCTTAGTTACGGAGAATAACAAAATGGACATACAATATGCAAAACAGTTTCTTATAAAATAAAAGGGGAAAACACAGAAAGACTTACACACAAGAACCTTCCGGGTCAGGACAGACCAGAAATCAGGGTCACCTTTTCCGTTTGGAAGTCCCATGAAGTGAACAACGTCATTATCTATACCCCACTTTTTAACGACAAAACCTCTCCACGTAGCCCCCACCTTTGTGACAGTTTGGGCCTGGAGAGACCTGCTTGTTCTGCCCCACTACATTCAAGGTATGTCAATAAAATAAAACCAGACCCTGGCCATGCCAAATAGAGGTCACTCTATAGTTTGATACCCCTGATATTTGCTTGTATCCTGACAATCCCTAAGAACAAGGGGAGTGTCATAGGAGTGCACTTGCCACTTAGGTGCGTATATTTGTGAATCCATGCTTACTTATTTCATTCCTAAGTGTGGATCAGGCCCATAAACTGGGAGGAGGCCATATAGACAAGTATAATAGAGATATACACTGGGAGAGCACATATAGATATACACTGGGGGAGCACATATAGACTAGTATAATAGAGATATACACTGGGGGAGCACATATAGACAGGTATAATAGAGATATACACTGGGGGAGCACATATAGATAGGTATAATAGAGACATACACTGGGAGGAGGACATAAAGACAAGTATAATAGAGATAACCCTCTGCATACAACTTGGGCATCTCTACACGAGTACAATACAATAGACTTAATCCGTTTGCTGCAATAGTGGCCATTCACCTGGATATTGCCTCACAAGTTATATTATGCAGCTGATAACCTCTTGAATAATTATTCAGGCACCTCTACATGAGTGCAGGATATCTTCACACAGTCTTCCACTATTTGGAATTTGTATCTACTCAGGACTAAGACTCCCAAGAGTTTCCTTGCCTATTTATATATTAATTCTGGTGAGACCGCTGTAGGAACTATCAACCGTACATTCAACATTTTCAGTTATACCACATGTAACAACTTTTTCAATAAACCTAATAATTGCTTACATTCTGCATATCTGGCTTCCCTTGGATTTTCACTGGTTTTTAACCATGCAACACAGTACCTGTGGCCAGGGTACTTAGTGTAATATTGGTTTGGTATTACAGGAATACTGTGTTTTTATTCATTTGTGTTTAATAAAATAGTATAATTATTGGTATCAAAGAGTTAAATATTTTTTTATTTTTTTATTTTATCTATTTTTTATTTTTCATTTATTTATTGGCGTCACAGTCTCATATTGTTGCGTCTTTGGTTTACTATTTTGACAAGCTTCTAACTTGTTTTGAGATGAGCTGCCTACCATCGGTCATATTTTAGGCGCTTGAGTTTATTCCTAGTTGCTACACTGGGAGGAACACATACAGGCAGGATAACAGAGACCTACACTGGGAAAAGCACATATAGGGAGGATAACATAGACCAACACTGAGAGGAGCACATACAGGCAGGATAACAGAGACCTACAATGGGAGGAGCACATACAGGCAGGATAACAGAGACCTACATTGGGAGGAGCACATACAGGCAGGATAACAGAGACCTACACTGGGAGGAGCACAAACAGGCAGGATAACATAGACCTACATTGGGAAGAGCACATATAGGAAGGATAACAGAGACCAACACTGGGAGGAACACATACAGGCAGGATTACAGAGACCTATACTGGGAAAAGCACATATAGGGAGGAGAACAGAGACCAACACTGAGAGGAGCACATACAGGCAGGATAACAGAGACCTACAATGGGAAAAGCACATATAGGGAGGATAACAGAGACAAACACTGAGAGGAGCACATACAGGCATGGTAACAGAGACCTACACTGGGAGGAGCACATACAGGCAGGATAACATAGACCTACACTGGGAAGAGCACATATAGGAAGGATAACAGAGACCAACACTGGGGGGAGCACATACAGGCAGGATTACAGAGATCTACACTGGGAAAAGCACATATAGAGAGGATAACAGAGACCTACACTGGGAGGAGCACATACAGGCAGGATAACAGAGACCTACACTGGAAGGAGCACATACAGGCAGGATTACAGAGACCTACAGCACATATAGGCAGGATAACAGAGACCTACACTCGGAGGAGCACATACTGGCAGGATTACAGAGACCTACACTGGGAAAAGCACATATAGGCAGGATAACAGAGACCTACACTCGGAGGAGCACATACTGGCAGGATTACAGAGACCTACACTTGGAAAAGCACATATAGGCAGGATAACAGAGACCTACACTCGGAGGAGCACATACTGGCAGGATTACAGAGACCTACACTGGGAAAAGCACATATAGGCAGGATAACAGAGACCTACACTGGGAGAAGCACATTTTTTTTAGATTTGCCCTGGGCTCTTTCGATCCTAGTTACGCCACTGCCAGATACACTTTAAGGGCTGCAGGTCCATTAACCATTCAAAGAGTCATTTTAATCTTGGTTTTAAGTTATAATGTATTTACTCAAAGAAAGCGATGTCCTTAGGTAATACCATACCTGTAAGTATCTTACAAATACAAATGTGAAACACTGTCATAAATGAATTTACCATGGATGCAGAATAGAACTAAGGCGCTCTGGTGACAGCTTTGTGGGCCTCATTTATCCTCATAAATATATATAAATGTAACAAGGAAACAGATAGCATATATATTTTTCTCTATCATATAACATTGTTACAAATACTTTCACTAGCAGTTTACAGTTTAAAGACCTAAAAACAACAAAGGAATGTAACAGAAAAAAACAACTTTACTTACAATAGCATATGAAGAAAATTATCAGCAAAATCTGCATTTTTGACATTAATGTAATGCATCTATCTGAAATGCTGGCAGGGAGTGTGTAAAATATAATGTGTTCCAAATGTCTGCATTTCCTTTTAGATTGCAGGGTTATTATAAATTTTGCCTCTAGGAGAAACATTTCCAAGCTCTGTCCAACATACACAACTTCTTTTGGACTATTATTCACAGCTGTATTGTGGTTACAACCCCACTGAAACGCATAATAATACTTTCTTGTGACACGCAGTGTGCTATTGCCAACTAGGCATAAATCATTGTTAAAACTAATCAACAAGACCATTACTAGAGTTACGAAATAAGTAGTAATTAATTACTGTTTGCTTTAACAGTTTTTTTTAGGTGCTGACCTCTCAAGGCTTAAGAGGTTACTATGACCTGGACTATTACACTACTGAAGAATATCTAGTGGGCTGATCATAGCTTCTTAAGAAATGCTAAGAGAAATGCACTTTGGTTCATGTTTTCCCTCTCTCTGCTTTGCAAATAGACCCCCATGGTGTAACCTTTCTGAAACAGAGAGAGTATAATGAACAGAGTGAGACAGCACAGCAAAAACTGAAACCAGAACTATAATAGAAAGGTAAGGGGGAAAGGCAATCTAGGGAGGATATAAAAGAAGCAAAGAGAGTGGGTGTGAGGTGATTGAAAGAGTAAAGCTGGGCACACACTAGAGCGATTATCGTCACAGCGTGAGATTTTAGATAATTGTCTCAACTTTCCCGCTAGTGAGAGGTAACGATATCGGTGCCATAGACTAAGCGATAATCCGTCCGATTTAAGAGAAAAAAAAGTGGTGATTTTTCAGTGCTTTTCTCAGAGTGCATAAAATCTTTTGTGACCACAAACTATGCGATAAGCGTCACGTTTTACATAAGGGCAATCCAATAGCAGAGGTTTAAAGAATCATAATGTTCTTCCAGTATGCAATCTTTGCAGTTTTTAGTTTTGTAATAGTGTTGAGATGTTGCTGGTACCTTTATGTCATCTTGTATTTTTATTTTGTACAGGTCAGTCTTTATTTGTAAAGTCTTTAAATGGGAATGTACAACCACCACACTTCAAGTACAGGTCCTCTGGATACAGACCTCTGTATTTAAAGTGATTACATGATGAATCTGATGGCAGGGCATTATACAGCTCTTGCATACACTAGTGGGAGGAGTATCATTTTAAATTGTACAGTAAGGAAATGTTAAACCCCTTATGATCAATCCTGAATTCCAAGCCAATATTAAGGTGAGGATGGGTCATAATTTAAAAAAAAAAGGGTCCACAGATCATAAGTCCGTGCAGGTAAGGGGAATGACCTTCTTTTGCCCACATTTAAAGCTGGATCCAGCAAGGAATACAGAATTGTAGCTCCAAGCACAGCAGGATCAGAAGTACCCCGCTGATTGCATGAGAAAGCTGTATATATAATTATTTTTAAAAATTATAGTTTACACTATCTACAGCAGGTCTGGCCAACCTGTGACTCTCCAGGTGTTGTAATACTATAATTCTCATTATGCTTTTTCAGGTATAAGCTATGCCTAAAGCATGCTGGGACTTGTAGTTTTTACAACAACTGGAGAGCCACAGGTTGGCTAGGCCTGATCTAAAATATGGACAAGTGTGTATACACCTTCCAACTGATTACATTATTGAAAAATAAATTTACTTTCAGCTACCCTAGTGTAATAATGAATGGTTATGATGGTTTTGACATGCAAAGGAAGCTTGACAGTTCCATAGGGGAACCCTTAAAAAAAATTGTACATTTTAGGAGACCCCTGTATAAAAATTACCATAAAAGATAATCAAATATTGTTATGAAAGGTATAACACAAAGCATCTAAATATTGCAATAATAAAGTTACATAGGAGGCAGACATTTGGTTACATATTAAAAAGGATAGAAACATGTCCCCTCTCATCTTTAATTGACTCACAGGCTCCTGTCGCCTATAAATTCCTCCAGAAATTTTCCTCACAGCCCCCAGTCACCTATAATACCTCCACAAATGCTCCTCGCAGCCCCATCTCACCTTGAAATGCATATGTGCGAAGAAGGTGATGCAAACACTCACAGCCGAACTCGCTTTTGAAGCCTGGGCTGGCTAATCACTGCTACTAGGTGGGAACTCAGGGAACCCTTGGTAATCTCTTGGGGAACCCTAGGGTTCCATGGAACCCTGGTTGAGAATCACTATTATACAAATTGCAACAAAAGATAAGCCATGCTCCACTTAATCTTTGCTCCTACCATGGCTTGTAATTAACAGAATATTCTTGAGAAATCTTAAAACTGAAATGAACATCCAGATATTTAATTCAGAGTTGTAATCAGAATCAGAATGAGGTGTTCTTTATGGAGGTCATTAGTTCCACTGGCAAGGTTAATGATTTGAAAAGGATTTCTTTAAAACTTAAGTATTTACAAAATGATGAAGTGATAACTATAGCTCCTTGTCATACCAGGGATTCAGTGATCTGATGACGACATTTGTTGTAAATAACAATGCAACACATTCGCCCACTGAGCCAGCATTTACATCTCAGTTTCACTTGTCATTCGCCCTAAATCTCCGTTTGTTATGAATACATTACACACCTTTCACGCCTGTCACACACATTCCTAGCAGATGACTCCCTCACACTACAACTCCCAGGTTGCTTCGCGCCCGTTCCCAGGGAGTGGCTGCGCATGCGCCGTGTTGCTGCGGGAGCAGCTTGTGTTTGGTGTGTAGAGGGTGCTGGCGGCTTCCTGGCAGTTCTGCAAGGGGCTTGGTGTAACTGAGGTGAGGCTGCACTTTGTGATTTCTGAATGAGATAGTTACTGTAAAGCTGCTATGGGTGACTAGAAGTCATGTTACTCTCATGTCCTAATCGTTATAAGGTAGAGATCGAGCTGCATGCAAGTACTTGATGGTTTCAGGAAGTTGTGTAGACAGAGTCAGGACACCCCACATACCTGGCTGTGTTATGGGAAGGTGCTGCTACCAGCGCTGCTCATATAGAAGTTACTCGGGGTTTAGCTAACACCTGCAGCAACCTGGAGTACTACATGTACCAGCATGGCCCGGCAACCCAAAGAAGCAGGCTGGCAATCGTGTAGTGTCGGTGGCTTTAGAACTAGGAGTGGACAGGGAGGAGTAGTGCTGCCCTATAGGGCGGCTGTGCTGTATAAACTGTGTGATTCATTGCAGTAACTCCATCACACTGATACAAGGGGGCATTAGTGACATGTGTCACAGTGCGACATTGATCACTGATGTGTTTAGCTCCCTGTTCTGTTGCAGAAGTAATACATTGAACTAAATTTTACCTTGTGTCCTCTGAGTTCTCTGTGGTATGGTTATGCTGATTCACTGCTAATGTAATATTATTCATCTAATGCAATGCATGCTGCAACTTTCTAGCCATCCAAATTGGTCACGTTGCCTATAATGTTAGTAATAAATGTAAAAATCAGACAGCAGCCCTCTGCTAATGATCTTATACGAGTTACAAGCTATAGCAGTCAAATCTGACATCCATACAAACGGCTGAAGGGCCAAAAGTAACAAATACATGGCTTTTTTTTCTCACTGATCTACAACTGCATGAGCTCTATACCCCATTACTGTAACAAATGCTATAAGGTTTATCATGGAAAATGTAAATGCACCACTGTGATATAAAGGCTAATTGATATACATGTTTTTATATTTTTCACTTTGCGTCTAGTAAATTCACAAAACAATATTTTACTGCTGTAACAGTAACCATATGTTTTGGAATTTTTATCTGTACCAGTTTTTTAGATGTACTTGGTCTTTTAAGTTGTACAGTATTGAAAATGCTTTTAATATAAATTTTCCAAAATATTAGACTTTTGTTTTTGGTTTGATAGGAAAGATCATTCCCATTATATCTCTTAAATATTGTTCCTGACTTGTTTACTTTGGGGAAAATGTTTGCTTTAAAAGCAATAGGAATGTCACCCTAATTGTATGTAAATATTATGTCATGTTTATTTCCAGTTGTCTACAGCATGTTATTGTGTTCTATATATAAAGTTAACAAGATAGGTTGTAGGAAAATGGGTGGTGCATGCTTTGTAGGTATAAAATATAACAACAAAAAAGTAGCAGAGGGCAACACTACAGGACACAAAAACAAAAGACTGTAAATATCAACACAAAAAAGTGCAGTTTTTAAATAACTGATGAATTCCGTTATATAAATCAAGGTTTTTACTAGACTGGTTTTAATTACTATAGAAACGCATTTTCCTTAAGTTTTAAAGCTGGATGGTACAAAATAGATACCATTAAATGTATGAATATAATGGGAATAAAAATTCCTTATCCAGGCATAGAATTTAAGTAGGCTCCCCTAAAGCAGATTACACAAAAGCATTCCTTCCCACCATTGTATTTTCTTAAAGCTAGGTCAACAGACAACCGTGGTATCTGGGTTTACTTTTCTGAAAGGGGTATGAGAAATAAAAAGCTGCATCTGGGGATGTTTAAAATATCTGTTGCTTCTGTGCACAATATTGTTGGGATTTTTATTGGTTCCTGCACTGGCGTAGCTAAGGGGGGGGTTTCAAACCCCCCTCCCATTGAAAATTAAATTTACACTAGATAGAATGGGGTTTCCATAGTAGGTACTCAAAAGATCGGTTGGCACAAGGAAAGGTGTCACTGAAACAGGCCAGACGGCAGGTGGCGTGGGTGACGCAGCAAGTAAACAACACACTACGCACACAGCCAATTTATAGCTTAAGCTAGGGATGGCGCGTTGTTAGAGACATACAGATCGCGGCATATAAGTTGAACAATGGCCTTGAATGCGCATTGACAAATTTTCGGGTCTGCGGTATGAGGTGCGACGCGAGAGGGGCCACGTTTCTCAACACTAAAAAGATTAAAAACCTACCTCCGAAATACCATGGGTGAGTCGCGTCTTACAGGACTCGCTCTGATGAACATCCACCGGGACATAACAATTCCTCCAGAGGAGGTTATTGGCCAACTTGCGGTAAAGAGAAAAAGACTGAATTTCATTTTGTAATTATTATTTTGTGTTAGGGAATAAAAATTGTAAGTATTGTAATTTTAAATTGTTTTGTAATGGTTTTGTGTCTTGTTGAAAACTTAGGTAAAGGTAATATTGTAGTATCTATAGGTTTAAGTAGCACAGTATAGGTGTACCTAGTAGTACCTAGTAGTAATACATTTTTGTAAAAAAAACTGATAAAATGGAAAAAAGAGAGTAGCAAATGTTGGTAATTAGGTATTTTTTAAAAACGAAACAATTGTGGATACTCGTAATTGTCTTGTAATTTTTGTTTTAGTTTAGTTTTACTTTGTCCAAGTTAGTAGACTATAGGAGCCTCCGAACCTTCCAAAAAACAATATGTACATACCTACCTACATAAATAATGCAAGTGAATTAGTAATACATGAATTTGAACACTTGCTAAGAAGTTTATCACAACCATTTGAAATATCAATTGCTGTAACCTCTATGTTTGTGATTCCTAGTCTAGCTATACATGTATATTATCATAGAATGTGATGGCAGATAAGAACCACTTGGCCCATCTAGTCTGCCCTTTACAGCCACCCTCCCCACCACCCTACCTGTGAAACATTCATTCCTCAAACTTACCCTGAACCCACCAACCTCCAGCTATTATACAGAAAACACGTATCACTCACTCACCCCAATGGGGTCCCACACCTTACCACACACACTAGGGTTAATATTGCTAGCAACCAATTTACCTACTACCATGATTTTGGGCATGTGGGAGTAAACTGGAGCACTGCATGAAACCATGCTGGCACAAATTACTATATTAAAAAAAGTCATGGTGGGCTTATGATCATCATTACTTTCTTTTTTTTACCAGTGTATTGATTTGGGGCAGCACTTGTTGAGTTTGATTCCCAGACTAAGCCTTATCTGTGTGGAGTTTGTATGTTCTCCGGTTTCCTCCCAAACTTCAAAAACATGCTGGTAGGTTAATTGGCTGCTCAATAAATTAACCCTAACGTCTGTGTTAGGTACCTTTAGTATGTAGCTTCAATAGGGCAGGGACTGATGTGAATGTGGAATAATCTCTGTAAAGCGCTACGTAATCTCATAGCGCTATATAAAAAAACCTGATAATAAATCATATTGAGAGGTGAAACGTGATGGTTATTTTATTTTAGGCATACAGCTTCTCATTATGGAATATCAAAAGATATGAAAATAATATAATTATATATTTTATAGACTCTGAAATTCTGCAATTTGAAGCCTCATGCTATTTAACATGTACTAAGTCAGGGACAGTCAAATACATTTAATGAAACCATAAAGTTGTGGTGTATGACACAGAACAGCAGTTTTTATCTCCAGCAACCAAATTGGTTAATCTAGCATATGCTGCATCTCAGTATGAAATAACATGCTTCAGCCCTTGCCCTATATTTGTCATATAATGTATAACACGTAACAGAAGACTCCTATGTTAGACTAGTTGTCATAATAGATTAGGCTATTGCAACAATATTTTGAGTACTTAATTGGTAGAACAGACAAAAGGAAGTTCTTTGCTCATTCAGCCAATCTTTAGTTAAGACAAATGGTGTGTTCATATAAATTCCATAGAACCCTTACCCCAATATTAGTGTATATTGTTTTACTGTTATTAACAGCCTTTTTTAGGGCTGACTTGTTAGAGTAGGTAACTATACTGACTTGTTAGAGTAGTTATACAGACTCTGTAGCCTTGTGTTATTAATGTTATTCTTTTAAAGATGTGCACAGTCCTGTGGTAACTGTACTGATGAAATGCTCTGAAATTCCAGGTATTTTTACTGTTCTTATTTTGAAAAACCACTCCTTGAAATGGCTACACATTTGTCGTATTTAAAGACAGAGCATTGATATTTTCTATGCCAGTTGTAACACCCGGGATTAGTAAAATTATCCATTGAATAAGCAGCAGCAAAATAAATAAAATTAGAAAAATGGACTTGACTGACTGGAGCAGTTAATACTGACAGAGAGTACAGTGCTACAGCACTGCAAGAACATTAGCTATTCAGAAAGCAAACCTTTAAAATCAATAAATGAGTATAAAAGAAATGGTGTGAGGTCCCATGCCATTGTAAACCAGCACTAGAACTGTACCAGCCTGTTACTAGTATCAAGAAAATAATTTGGACAATAAGTGGAGTCCCCCAATTTTTACACTACCAGCAATAGACATACCGGCATGGGCTGCTGTAACCTGAAAAAGAGGGTTCTCACAGCATAGAGTTCCCCAACATGATTCCAGACACCCACAGACCAGTTGGCACCAGGGCCGGCTTACCAGTTGTGTTCAGACCTAATGAAAAAGTCCAGGTCACCCCTCCTGGGCACAGCCAACACTCTTCTCATTACCCTTTGGTTAATGGGGTAAAAAATATATAAATTAGAATCCTCTTTTCCTTGAGGCACTATATGTGCCAGCATGACATAATGGCGCTTGTGTAATTGGCTCCATGGTCCAGCTATCACCTAAAGTTCCAGTAAAAATATATTTATTTTTTTTTAAATAAAAACTCCCTTACATCCTTTGTTAATAATATCCATGAGTACTGATGCTTTAATATCCAAAGGGCTCACGTGTGTAACCCAGTCTTGAGGCACCTGCCCAAGCTGGCAAACCCATCACTAGTGAAAGTCAGTGCTTTAGCAGTGAATATGGTTCACAATCTGCTGCAAGCTTGGGATGGCTTATTCAGCACTTTACCAATATCTCTCAGTGGGGAATTAAATCTCTTGCGCAGAACATCCGACATGACCAATATATGCTACTCATCTGTGCATATACACTGTGCGTCAGTTACCAAATGATTGGAACAATAATTGTATAGTATATACCTGATTTTAACCGGCACTTATAATTGAAGTAGGTTTTTGGCACATATCCCTGAATCAAAATAATTCAAAAACTGATTAGAAATAAATAAAACATAAAGATCCAAAATCTATCGATACCCTGAGATTTCCTTGTAATTCAAAGCTTAAATTTACACATGTATCATGTAGTACAGTACCTCAACTCAAACTATTTGTTCCTAGACCTATGAAAGAAGTTTTGCTGTGAGAATCTCCTTCAGTAAGTGCTGAATAGACATGAAGCACTGTGAGTCACAATGGGGAGGTTCTCTGCATTTCTTATTGCTTCAGAACTTAATTATCAAATGACCTCACCCTACTGTTTTGGAATGTTGCAGTCTCTTTGTAAAGACTAATAGAGGTTGTTCTCATTGCTTATGTGGTGGAATTACACAAGTTTTTAATGTTCCAGTAGGGCATGTTGCTATAAGCCCAGACACCTACCAGGTGCTGATATTTTTACCTCAGTGGCGTCTTGTGCCTCATTGCATCAAGAAATGGTACTTGAGATATGAAATGATAAAAGTATTTATGCAGGATAGCAGATTTTTTTCTGCACACTGTTTATTTTTGACATTCACATTTTTACAAATAGATTATTATTATTAAGGTATAGGTAATATATTTGTATAAATTATATGTAATCCTGCTAGAATGTTTATTTATTTCGTCTTCTAAGTACTCTGGTTTGGTTGCTTTGTTCCAGTGTTTTGTTTTATTTTTATTTCTATCTTTATACCATAAACCCATTTCAGAGACCCAAGACTTTCAGAAAACATGTTTGTGCGTTTCTTCACCGGGGACCGTATTCAGAACTAAGAACGTCAGGTCGTTTACGCACGCATGGTGCATATGCGTATGTGACAGGTGAATCGCATACTCACCCATTCATAAAAAAAAAATAAAAAAATTCTGCCATGTCTCTCATTTGAAATAGGGACAGGCAAAAAGCAACTTTCGCTGTCCCTATTTCTCAATGAGACACATCGCAGTGGGGGACGCGCAACGGTTGATTGCTTATAGTGTAAGTGTAGATTTCTATGTGATGATGTTGTAGGTGATTGCAACATCACTTTGGGCTTTGTTTTCTCTGTTTTTTTTCTTATCACAAGCAGTATTTGAGAATTACATATTGTCTCTTCCTCTTTGTGGTCAGAAGCTACCACATTGGCATGAAAGATCTTCAGTTGTAGACAGTGTTGCGGGAGGCGTAATGTATTATTAGCTAAGTCCCATTGTATGTATTGTTAACTGCAGTGACCTAGAAAGGCCTCTTTGTCTTGTAAACAGCTTTTCACAGTTAAGAATACAGTAAACCCTGAAAAATTGATTTACTGATGGCATCATTATTTTTAAATAATCCTAGTATGGCAGTGTTAATGGCAAGTATTTGTTGACATACATAAAGTTATATAAAAATCAAAATATAAAAACTTTCTTTTGGTAAAAGTTGGTACTATTAAACCTGAATAAAAAAATGTTTTTTGTTTTTTTCTAAAGAAAAAAAAAATGAAGACTGTATAAATGATTTCATCATGCTTGCATATTAGACATCCATTTATGCCATAACACAATTCTCCAATCTATAAACTTTTATGCTTAAGCTTATATAGCTTTGTTATATTTGTGTTGCCATCTTACACATATACACATCTTGTGTCTTACATAGATGGATTGGTGGATAGATGAACTACAAAATTAAGTCCATAGTTAGGATAACTTTTAAACAGTGTTATTACCTTTATCCTTTATATGGTAACTGATTATGAAAGATAAAAACTATTTAACCATGAATTTATGAAAGCTAAAAACTCACACCTAATTAAAGAAGAAAGATGACTTTGGTGCACACTGGAAAGGCTTTCTACTCCCACAAGTGATCTATTACTTCATGATCTTGGCAGCAATACCGTAAAAAAAAAAATCAATTTATCTAAGAAATACTGGTACTAATTACTCGGTTATAAGCCTCTATACCCACATACTTTTGCAGGATACCATTTATTTGTGTGAAAGATAAAAACTATTTGAATTGTTACTATTTAAAAAATAATGAAACTGCTTTTTTTTGCATTTGAACTGGTTAGAATAAACGTTGTTTTTTGTGTCTACTGTGTGTACTGGCCACTATTAAAAATAACTGAATAATTGTTTCACAAGCTTTTATTGAGCTTGTACTGTGTGTATTGCTGAGAATATCATACTCAGCTTTTCTATATATGTGAAAAACTGTGACTACATTGTAAAGATATGCAGGAAGTAGTTTAAAACTAACAAGCTAATGAAACAAAGTTGAAGAAATACTAAATATTTTGATTTATCTTCATATATGAAAACCTTATTCCATGAGCAAAAAAAGCTCTAATAATTTCTATTACAGACGTTTCAAAGAACTGATGCAAATGTACATACAATCAACATTATAATTCCCTCCAGAGGAAAGTGTGATAGTCAGCTGATAGGTATCTGTCTCCTATTTTTCATCCCAAGGTCATAACCGCTCCAATCCCCCTGTTTGTGGAATGCATAGAGACCACTTTCCATGGAACAGCTGGAAATCTTTCTGAACACACAGACAGTGGATGCTGGAATGTACATTAATATCAGCTTGTGGACTTTCCTATTCTTTCCATAATATATCCTGCTAGTCATTTACTAGGCTACACAGACTGCAAGGAATTATAGGTGATGACTACACTAATCCCAAACTACCAAATGCATCACATTTATAAATTCTTCTGACTGTTCACTGATAGAGATTGATGCAGGTAGTGGGTGCATCTAGTAAGTCACCCCTTATGTCAGCCATTGACTACTCGTGACCTTATTTATTTATTTTTTTAATGCACACTGCATGTGTAGAAAAATATACATCTGCATACACTAATGAGCTGTACACATTTCATTCATGTACCTCCTAATGTTCAAAGGGCGGTATGGTGGGTGTTCCCAAGCACTTTGGCTCATTATGGGCCGTATTCACAGATCTGTTTTCATGTTGAGTTACGCGTGTTTTTTTTTTAGGTACAAACGTACATGCGTAGTAACTTTATTTAAGTAACATAAGTAACATAGAATATGCGCACGTATATGCTTTAGGCACGGACATATGAATCGCACTTGGGACATACGTATGGAGGGGCAGGGTTGAAATACGTACCTGAAAAGTTACGTGACAGAGGGTGGGGGAGTGAGTCTTTGAGGGTGTGGTTACATAGAATTGCATGTACGGCATACATATACGCACGGAAGTATACACGTAAAGTTAGAGGTGGTCTATGGAGGCGTAAGTCTACGATCGCACGGCCATGAGAGGGGAGTGTCATGTGTGTTGGTGGGTGTCGGCTTGCTACGTGCATGCGTATAATTGCCTACTTTTGAACAAACACATCTGTGAATACGCCCTATGTGCTGAGGTTCCCATGGTGATGCTAACCCTTAGGGTGCTCTATTTTAAAATAAAAATATATATATACATTATGAAATGTTTTGTGGGATTGCATCTTTAATATGCAGAATGTATATTAGAAAGTAAGAGGTTTATATATTGACCTGAGCATAAGCCTTCGCAATCACGTGCGCTTTTCTTACTATCCCAGTACGGTTGGTGCGTACAGCTTGACCTGTTGGGATTTTCTGTAAAGCTGCAACTAAACTTTAGAAGCTGTTCCCAAACACACTTTGCTGTAAAGAAAGTAAATTTCCATGTTATGAAATACTCCATAGAAACTTATGAATGTAAACAGCATGTGTGGCTTCAGAATAACATCAGACATTTAAACAAGCAATATAACTTACAACAAAGCAATACTAACAGTAGAAGAAGCATTGTTATAGACAGGCCTTGGCATTACCTGCACATGTGTCTGGACTGTTTCTCATGATTTTTAGCTTATATATTTGACATAATGTACTACCTTATAAGTGATACTGAGAACTGCGTGCAGTTGCAGAAAGTATATATAATCACTTTTACATGTTTAATTACAGGAATTTATACTTTAAATCAAACTTGTATAGATAAAGAAGTTACACAAGTTGTGTATACAACAAAGCTGAGGTCAAGATTCTGGATTTAGATAAATAGTGTTTAACAAACAAAATTGCACTATTTTGAACCACATATTTATTAAAGGCAAAATTGTCCTACATGCTTGGTCTTGCCTCTAAAATGCTGTTGTATATCCTGATGGCAAAACCTAATTGAGTTTAAAAAGCTGGCACTTGCTATGTAAGTCTTGGTGTCAAACACTTTTAACTTGAAGAGGCTTTGATAAGGTGCCCAAGTGTATCCACTTTGCTTTAGGGTCCGGAAAACGCTATTAATATACTTTAGTAAGCGGCCAGAGCTCTGTAGAGTTGCTGAACTGGTTTATAAGCAGCGCTCGTTATTAATAACTACTCAACTGTGGTCAGATCATTCTCGTTTCTGATGCCTGCAAACCTGCTCGGATTGAGGAAGAGGTGGGATGGCCCCCTGCATGGCTAAGGGCACCCCTATCATACCACCGTGCATGACCAAACAACATAGTTAACAGTGTAATAGGCCTCATCGTTCTTTGCGGTACTTAATTATTCAATACAACATACGTACAGTCTCACCATTCCTACTGCTCTGAGGAAAACGTTCAAGTCCAACTTGGATATAATTACCAGATGAAAATGTTTGAGTACCTATTATTCTCTGTTACAATCTCCGGCTGGAAAATCTGATTTCCAAAAAGGGACATCTGAAAGTTCCTTTTCGTTCCTTTTTCGAATACTTGCCAATTTAGACTTTTTTTTTATGAATAGGTGAGTATGCCATTTGGCATATTTCACCCATTCACTTTCTCAATTACCGATATCCCTCTGCCGCACCTCCGCTGCTGCTATCGCCGGACCAGGAACAGGTGAGTAAACTATCTGTGCGGGGTAGGGAGGGTTAGGGTCAGGCTGGAGGGGAGGGAGGGTTAGGGTCAGGCTGTGGGAGATGGAGAGTTAGGGTCAGGCTGGAGGAGATGGAGGGTTAGGGTTAGGCTGCGGGAGAGGGATGGTTAGGGTCAGGCTGCCAGGGAAGGAGTGTTAGGATTAGGGTAGTGAGAGGGGAGGGTTAGGGTTAGAATTAGGGAAAGGAGTGGGGGACTATTTTTGCTTACCATGTCTGAGCTTTTGGTGCTCCATGGATCGATTGCTATGCCTCATCGAGGCATATGCTATCGAAATCCCAAGCAGTTGCACCCCCTGCACTCCCCTTGCACGTACGGGCCTCCACATAAAGAACCCTGCCTTAAAGTTTCAGCGTGCCCTATTTACACATTCCACATATGAACGGAGGATAGTACACATGGTAACCCCCTCTGCTGGAGAGTAATTTACACACCAATCGCAGTTTTGGTCAGCTGAATTCCGATGCAGAAATCCTTCTTCTGTGCCGTGCGATACAAACTGATAGACGACTTACGCACGTCCCATGCAAGTAGTCAGTCGTTATTAAGTCTAGATCCGGCCCTTGCTTGTAATCCAGCTGTGGTTGCTGTTCACAGGCCATGTTGTTTACTCTATCCCTTTTCATATGACCACTTTCTGGACTCCTTTCCTTTGTAACTTGAGTTAGTGTGCTTACTGTTATTGCACTGCTATAATTCCACTTGACAAAATGAGTTCAACTGTTGTAAAAGAAAAAGATATATTGTCCTTTGGACAACGATTTATGTTGATCTTAAAACCGCTAGGAAGCCAGCTCAAATAATATACTCGGTCATGCAATACACCATTGCAATTAATGGTAAGGTGTACCGACACTTATAAATGATGATCATCTGTGTGAGCATCCATATTGTAATAAATGCTCTCAATGTAGGAATAAGAAAATCAAATTTAGAGTGTGTGGGATAGCGTTGCGAGTCCCCGTACTGAATACTGCCAGCTGAGGTAGGGACAGCCAAAAGCTGATGTTTGGCTGTCTCTATTTAGAATAACAGCAGTTTAGGATTTTAATTTGTATTTTTTATGAATGGGTGAGTTAGCGATCGGCATACTCACCCATTCATTTTCGGAAGATCCACCACCGGGGACTTACAGTTAGGCTTAGGGTTAGGCTGCTGGAGGGAGGGTTAGGGAGTGGGGTTGCTTACCTTTCGGACCACCACGTTCATTGCTCCAAAAATCGTTTGCTATGTCTCTTTGAGGCGTAAGCAATCATTTGCCCAGCCAGTTTGGAACTGGGCAGACGCAAGCAGCCCTATCGAAATAAGGAAGTTCACAACAGGGACCCACACTCGTGGGATAGATGTTCCCAGCTGTATTATCAGCTCTTAAAAAAGTTTCAGCTATTGTTCAATTCTTATCTGATTTTGGGACAACTATTTGCTGTGGTAGAATATGTATTAATATTTTCAAAGCCCTTTAGCCCAGTTGTATTAATATGTGTAATGTCTGTGTATTTTAGCTATTTCCAGATGTAAACAAAACAAAAAACAGATATGTTTTCAGTCATTTGTTTCATGCTGTAATAATTGATATTGACTTGAAATAATAATGAATTAAGTAGTGGTATTTCTAACTACCTGTGTATAATATTTGCTAATGCATTTGTCCCCTCAGCAGCATCTGTGCTTTCACATCACCAAAGTCAATAACCTGAGTTTTTCTAACCTGGGTTATTGCAGGGTGAATTGCCGGGGTTTAAAAAAAAAAAAAAAAAAAAGCCACGTTGTCTGACTCCTTTCTGGTCCACCAGTAGTACCGCTGTTCACTGCTATGAAATTAGTAGTTGACGGTCACCTTTCTGGTCCAGAGAAGGATCGAAAAGGAGATGGCCAACTACTAAATGCATAGTGGCGGACCAGAAAGGAATCATACAAGCACTCCTAAACCATCGCTTACCTTTTTTTTTTTTTTTATCTTTTTTTTTTTTTTTTTTTTTTTTTAACCTTCTTTTGTGAAGGACCTGTGTTGAAAAACAACACAGGACCTTTCACACTAACACCAGTCCCGTGTGAGACCCGGGAAAAACCATTGTTTGCAAAACCCGGGTATATGGTGGTGATGTTAAATGGGTTTTATTTAGGAAGTCTACATCTATAGCAATCCCAACACACCCTGGTACAAATGTTCTGATGTGTGAACACCTCTGCAAGTGCAGACAGGCTTCTTTCCCAGATACTGTGTATAAGCCACCTGCAGTGTCTCAATGGTTCTATTGTACAGATCTGTGATGATTGGTATGATGATTGAGCATGTACACCACAATGTTTTACATACAAGTTTGCTTTTCTTCATATCTGAGGGGTAGTCTTCCATAGACGGACGTAATTCAATGAACAATAGCTATTGCGCATGCGTAGTAGCTGTTGTACGTAATCTGCGTATCGTTTCGATACGTAGATTGCGTATATGCGGTCTTAGTCTTTTAGACCGCATATACGCAATCTATGTATCGAAACGATACGCAGATTACGTACAATAGCTACTACGCATGCGCAGTAGCTATTGTTCATTGAATTACGTCCGTCTATGGAAGACGGACGTAGTTCTGGATCCGGGCCTAAGTCACTGCAGAGCTGAAAGTGTGACGTTCTGAATGATAATATTTGTTTAGTATTTAGTAGGGGATATTCAGTAATCTCTGAAATCAACGTTTAAAATTGCAACATTGCTCTCCATACAATCTGAATTTTTAAGACGTGACTTTGTTTTCCTTCATGTAAAGAATCTTATATTGCCTTATTTCTGCTTGTATCACACATTGTATTTGTGGTTCTGTTTTAACTGAGATTTTGCAATGCAATATATTTATATAATTATATTATATTTATATTTGCATATGTAAAAGGTTTATGTTGAAATGAGTCCTATATGTCTGAAGGCATATCACTATATTATATCAATTTTTATCATGTATAGGAGATACAGAGCACAGCTTGCATAGTATTTGTCTTATCTACAGTGCACTGTTATTAGCTACAGGAAGGCGTTTCCTAACTTGATATTGTGCTGTGGACCATTTATAGTTTCCAGCGTTACAGTCTGCAGGAAATACTCCCCTTACCCCTCCTTGTTTCGGAAGTTTAAGGTTTACATTTATCTTTTGCTCTGTAGTAGACTTTATCATATTTTGTTATACTAGTTTCTTTTTACATTTTACAATGGAACAGAACACAAAGTCACTGGTTCCTTTGTTCTGGCCTGTCTCAGGAGTGTTTGTTTTACATAGATGGAATGCAATTTACACAGTTACGTTGGTGGCGGAATGTTATGGAAATTTTAGGGGGTTTTCTATAGATGAAATGAAGTCACATTTAACAATTTTATATGCTCTAGTTATTTTGCATAAACAAGGAGAATTGAGTATTAGTTAAATTAGGATCTAGTCTCTTCATACTTGAGTTTAGAACTTTATGCCTTAATCTGCAATTCTGGGTTTAATTTAAATTTTTATATTTTGGACTTTTTTTTTTATCATTATGTGTGCAATTATAATATGATGTTGGATTTTTGCTCACTTATGACAAAGGTTACATGGAATATATTAGCCTTTGTTATAATAAGCTGTTTATTTGTGGAGAGCATGCATAATATTGCTTATTTCATAAAGAATAATAAATAACATCATCTTACTTTTTAGGTGTACTTGTTTAAAGACAATATAAACAAGACAAGTTTACACATAATAATATATTTAAACATTACTTAAAAATGTTCTGTGGGTGTTTTCATCTTTATACTGTTAAAACAAAATAAAATATCACCCTTGAATTTGCATTTTAACAAATTTTCCTTACAACCAGTGCCTTTCTGAGGAAATTCCCACAAACACAGGGTATTGTATCAGATATGTGTCATATGTCATAAGGGAACATCTATACTTAAAGATTGACCTAGATAGGACCAAGCCCAGTAACTCGGACTGAAATGTCATTACTCTTAATTCAGAATTGGTCAGAATGTGGTTGTCAGTAAGCTTTAATCTCCACACATGTATAGTACAAAAAAAAGCAGCCACAGTCTGGATGGAAAGGATGTAAGTTGTTGGAAAAAAAAATGTAATGTCTTGATCAGGCTCCAAGTGACTCCAAAGCCGGTACCCTGTTGGATGCAGTCTTATGTACAGATGAGGGGAGGCCACTCTCTTTGTTCATACAAACTAATGATCTAGCCCCCTACCTGAAAAACTAAGCGTGCGCTATCAGAGACTGATCCAACCTTCTTTCCACAGACTTATAAATACTTACAGCACTTGGTCCAGACTATAGTTAGAACTCGGGGTGTCTTAAAGACCCGACACGACTCTCTGATGTCTAGTCTTACACCTTGGAGTGGGAAGATAGCAATTTCCTTCTGATAGCAAATGATAATGCACCCTCAAGCGACTGAGAAATTTATATCAGCAGATCCTTTTCTCCCTTGAATACTGGGGGAACATGCTTGACAGAGAAAGATGCATTTGTATAGATTATATCTTATACCAGCCAATATGTACAAAATGTGGCCCAGCCAGTCAAAATTTTGCTGCTGTAATATAGTTAGCGACATCTTTTCATGTGTTCTGGGATTGTCCTTTTATCTGTCCGTTATGGCAAAGCCTTTTTAATCAATAACTAATAAAGGGCCAGATCCAGAACAACGCTTGTGAGCGAATTTACGCGTGGCGGAGACGTAAAATCGCCTTTTGGTAAGCACTGCACATGCGCACCATAGAAAATACGCTCAGTAACGTAGCGTAATTGTGAACGTATGGGCCATTAACGTATGTGTCACGTAAATACTTACGTGTGGGCGTGCCAATTTTACGTGAGTTCAAAATACGTCTGAAATACGTTAAGTAGGCGGGGGTTTGTATTTAAAGTGTACAGTATGGGCGTGCTTAGCTGCGTACATACTTGTTGCCCATACGTACGTGTGCGGATCACTGCGGTTACGTTGGCAAAAGTTAAGGTAGGGTTTGAAAAGTGTATCTTGACAAAATACGTACATTCAAGGGGTGTGCCTAGGGGAGTGAATAGAAAGTACGCGCTCGTAAATACGCTACACGAGTAAACGTAGTTCTGGATCTACCCCAAAGTCTTTAAAATTGAGTTATAATTAACTTTGTTACATCTATATTCCACATCTTTTTTGACTCGCTCTTAAATATGCCTTGGGTTATATCTTTATTGCTACTCAAGCAGAGATTGCTCAGAAATGGAAAGCTACAGCCCCCTACA
>WWET01001533.1:252463-264960 GCA_011038615.1 Limnodynastes dumerilii | reverse complement strand
GAATCTGCTGCTGGAGCATGCAGGTAGTTTTACATCACCTGGAATGCCACATGCTACATACACGTTTTTATAGTTTCAAATCAGAGCATGGAAAACTTTCAAAAAGAGTCTGACATAAAATTGACTTATGTAACACTTTTTTCCCAGATATTGTTAAGGCAGAGCCATTGAGACCTGTCATTGATGAGCCTCCAAATCCCACCAACGTGGAGGAGAGTTTAAAAAGAATCCAAAGCAATGATCCGCGGTTGACTGAAGTTAACCTCAATAACATAAAGGTAATACTGAAAGTGTTCTGTCTGTTCTCTGTAAGCCACTGCCTATGAACAGCTGAGGTTGGCAAGTGACTGTAAATAGTGCTTTGTCCATACAGAATTATGGAAGTGGGAGGTGAACTCCCTTGTCACTCCCCTCTCTTGTTCGGACCTTGGATGATTTACATGCCCATAAGCCTCGGCATTTTTAATTGATATGTGATATTTGTGGTTTATTCATTAGCACAGCGCTGTTGCTTATGTTTATGTCCATAAGCCTTCCTTAAATTCTCTGCACGGATCTGTGGCCACCTGAGCGCGTATCTGTGTGGAAGTGCTTAACGCAGACCACCCAACTTCAGCTGCATGCCTATCCCCTTCCCCCCAAGTGAGGAATAGCCATGCGTAACTGAGTTCCATAGGCAATAATCATTGGACTGCCTCAGCTTGCAGAATTCGGGTGACCACCGGAGTTCAGGATTAGGTCCTGAGTTCTATTTCATAGTAATGTGCTCCAATCTATGTACTGTGCAATGCTTAATTTATATATTCATTATGTTCTTTTTAGAATATCCCAATTCCCACCTTGAAAGAGTTTGCAATGGCTTTGGCATCAAATACACATGTTAAAACATTTAGCATTGCAGCAACAAGAAGCAATGACCCTGTTGCTGTAGTAAGTATTTCACATCTGTTATATCTGTTATATCTGTTTACTGTTCTATTTTACAACGTTTTAATATGAGATGTTAATCTTAAAGTAAGATCTAGAAATGTAATGATGTATTTTTGTTATGTAGTACTATACTCTGTCCACTAGTGCAATATACTATTCCTAGCTCCTACCTGGAGGGGCTGCAGCGTAATATGCATTTACCAGTTTTATTGCAATCCCCACCCATTGGTTAAATAGCGTCCAATACTGTAATAAGTGTAGGATTTTAAATCTGTGGCGTTGTTTTTTCTCTATAGGCATTTGCTGATATGCTAAAAGTTAATAGAAGTCTAAAAAGTCTTAATATTGAATCTAATTTTGTCACTGGAACTGGTATCTTGGCTTTGGTGGAAGCACTAAAAGAGAATAAAACTTTACGAGAAATCAAGATTGATAATCAGGTACCTCTTTCTGTATGCCTTCACGGTATTTATGCAGCATATTTCATTCTTGTAGTGCTACTTTTTAATGTACTTCTTATTTTAAGAATACAGTTTTGCATTACATACACTAACTTAGCTTGATTATTGCAGTAAGTACATATGGTTATGTATGTGAGTATGTACAGCCATTTAGGTAGTCCTAGTTATAGACCAGATAATGGGAGTTATATATTCCTGAATGCATCTTCCCATAAAGCATTTCTTCAAAATGAGAACTTGGGTGTTACACGTACGTTAATTAAATTTAAACATTCAAAAATGTTATGGCCATGCCTTATAAACACATTTATTCAGTCCTGTTCTTTCCTATGTAGTAATATTAAAATATAACAACTGATTAAAAAAAAAATATATATATATATAACGGAAATACAAAATACATTATTTTTATTTGCATTTTTATTCTTTAAGTTTTTTTTTCTTGTTTTTAATAATTTTTTATTCCATCATACAGAGACAACAACTGGGCACTGGTGTTGAGATGGAAATTGCTCGGTTGCTGGAGGAAAACGCCACTATTCGGAAATTTGGATACCACTTTACACAGCAAGGTCCACGCACAAGAGCAGCTAATGCTATAACAAAGAATAATGATTTTGGTAAGATGGGAAGTGGTGTACACATAATACTGCAGCTGAGAGCCACTCCTGTACAGGGAATTTCTTCCTTTATATGGTTGGTATGAAGGGGCCCCTATGGTCCTATTCTTTTAGGAGCCCCTTGGATATCAAGTCTTTTAGCGGTTAACATCCCAAATCCTATTGAGCTGTATAGTGGAGGCCTATTGGTTGCCATTCTCTAATGGTAAAGGTCTAACCCTTAGCTCTGATTGGAATCGGCAAAATAGTTTTATACATGAAGCTAATTCAATTCCTTCAACTAGATAGTTACAATTATAGGAGGTGTGACATTCATAAACCAGCTTTTCGTCTTAATAGGATGATATTCGGTTTTAATGTCAAAAATCATTCTTTATTATTATCATTCAAGATTTCAAAGAATTACCAATGACTTTAAAGCAAAGGTAGCTGATCTCGTTAATGTGTTATACTTAAACAACATCTACTACAACTTCAGATGATATTTTTAGTAATTTATTATATAACAGTACCCATAGAAAGTGATGCTCGTGCTAATCTTCACATAGGCATCATCTAGTGTTCTGATTACAACCCTTTGTCAGGGCTTTTCTGCTGACGCCATTTTTTTCCACTGTTACATTTCTCAGTGTGGAGTTTACGAGCTCTTGTTACTTCACATCTACTGGCATCTCTTGGAGGCTGACTCTGCAGTGACACACAGGTTATAGTGCCGGGAATACACATTTGTCATCTGTATTGTTTATAGCACGTCTGCTTGGACATCTGTTATTTCACTCTGGGTGGATTTGCATGCCAGTGACATGTATTGTTGTGTGATTACTACTCATGTTTGTTGTTCGTAGCTGACTTCATTGATGTGTAATTGCAAGTGCCTATGGTGTTGTATTTGTTACTATCTAATAGCATGATACAAGAGTTACATGTAAAACACATGAATTGTAACAATGTCTATGGTTTATTACTAATGTATAGAAAATATTGCAATATTAACCAATTCAATTGTAACAGTGATTAATAGAGAATGCCAGGCAATTGTAACAGTGATTAATAGAGAATGCCAGGCAATAGTAAAAGTGATTAATAGAGAATGCCAGGCAATTGTAACATAAGCAAGATTACTACCTCTCAGCCAGAAATACCGCAGAGATTCTTTCACACCATACATTGGGCCGGATCCAGAACTACGGCCGTCGGGTGCGAGCGGCCGTAAGATGGTGATTGCTAGCTACTGCGCATGCGTAATAACTATGTACGCAATCTACGTACCGAAACATTACGTACAGTTACTTGCACGCAATCTACGTACCAAAACATTACGTAGATTACGTACATAGTTACTACGCATGCGCAGTAGCTAGCAATCACCATCTTATGGCCGCTCATACCCCACGGCCGTAGTTCTGGATCCGGCCCATTGCTTGTTTCAGCTGTTGTTCCAAATAGTTATTTTTCTAACCATACATGCCAGGAAATGTTTTAAAGAGCAGATGCTGCATTGATCGACAATATACTAGATTAGATGAGCATGGTGGCCATTTAGTCAGCTGTCAGCCTTTCATGGTAGCCATACCTGTTACCATTATCTACAC
The DNA here is from genome assembly GCA_011038615.1 of Limnodynastes dumerilii. Taxonomy (NCBI): domain Eukaryota; kingdom Metazoa; phylum Chordata; class Amphibia; order Anura; family Limnodynastidae; genus Limnodynastes; species Limnodynastes dumerilii. The sequence goes on along the minus strand of WWET01001533.1, from coordinate 261,357 downwards.
ATGGGATCCAGGGCTTCAGACTGACATTGCGCTTACTTAGGATAAGGTGGTGAGTTTATTGTTATAGCTGTATTTTTTTCCAGTGGGTATATAAAAGTGTTTACAAAATTTAAAGCAAAATCTGTTCACTGTAGTGGAATCTCTGCTCTGCAAACAAAACTAGCAATATTTACAAGAATATCAACAGTATGAGAATTAGAATATTATTCACAGTGTTATATTAAAAATACATGTTTTACTTTTCTATAACTTTTGCAGTGTTTTTGTGAATAGCCATTTCATCCAGTTACTTGTTTGTGGTGGTGTGCCATCCTCGTTATCGAGGGGAGAACTAGAGCAGGCACTTGGGAAATACTTTTTACATAGAATAGGATGGTTAAAGTCTTAATAATTCATGTTGCTTTTTGTGTTCTAATTGCAGTTCGTAAGCGGCGAGTGGAAGGTGACAATGAGTAAACCATTATTTTACCAAGAGAACATTGTATGGAGATATAAAGATCATTGGTAAATTATGAGCTCTTTTCAGGCGTTATAGTCTCCGACTTCATCTGTCTGGGAAGAAGGGAAGATACTGGAAAACTTCAACCCATTATCTGGTCATTCTTTTCACTTTAATACACCTTGTTTTTTTTTAAATCTAATTTAAACATTATCAGATAATAAACTAAAGAGCTGTATATCGGATCATTGCAATTTTCAAGACTGTAACTTCCTTTTGAAATTATATGAATGTTAGACTTTGTCCAAAAGTCACTCTTTGGAAGACCACCAATCAGATGCATCAAGGGAGGTAAATGCTGGGTAGACACAAATGTAATCAGTTAAAATTAAAAAGGGAACAAGTTATTGTTAAAATACTTCTGACGTAATAAAACAGTATAGAATGCTGATATAAAACTGTAGTGGTGCCTCACATACTGCACGTTTTGTAGATAAATTAGAAAATAGGAGTGTGCAAACCTAAATGAATGCACAGTTTGGGTAGTCAAGCAGTAGATAAAAGTGCGCACCACATTCGTGTTCTTTGTCTGGTCAAAGGATGTCTTTCCCACCCACTGACTGTTCTGTATGGTCAGCCTTTTTCATGCTTGGAAATATCTGGTACTTGCTCAGAATAACCGGATTACAATGTACCTAGAGATTTAGACTTTACAGAAATCTAAGTAATGTAAACCCCGATATATAGAGACATTTAGAAGTGTTTCAGTTGGTGTTAAAGGAAACTTTTCATGATTTACTACCAAGCACTCCTCTGGGTAGATGGTAATTAAACCACTTCTCATTTAAGTAACGTTGGCCTGACAATACTGAAGGTGGAATCTTTAGTGATGTCTTCATTTTCTGCTTCTTTAAAATACATGCTGTAAATATTCCATCAATTGATACAATGGAGACATACGCCTTATAACTTACTTTACGTCAGGGAAGCAAAATTAACCAAATATCTGGGTAAACTTGTTCCTTTTTATTTAAACAAGAACACTTTATAGCTGAAATCTACGCTTGAATGAAAGGATAGCCATAATAAATGTAGTCATTTAGTTATATAGATTACATTGTTGGAACTCCATTTTTTAATAGCTAAGTAAAACAACATTTTACTTCTGTATCATTCATTTAAATGCTGAAATTATGTACATTGGCTGTATCTTATATTGTATTTTTTGTAATAGTGTACACATCATTAAAGGGTGCCAAACACTGTATTCTTGTGGTATAAATTCCTATGTAATATACATATTACTTTGGTTCTTTAAAATGAGCCCTTAAATGTTTTCAGCATTTCTGAATAAAAAAAAATTTTCAGTAATGGTGTAGCGTGCTAATATTGTTTGCTAAACAACAAATGTTTATTCTTTTTTAAATGTTTATCAAAATAGAAAAATATTTTTATATATTTCTAAATACTTATAGATGATCGATTTTTAATGTACCAAATAAACAATTAAAGGAGATTTTTCTAGCTATGCACCTGCATGGAACCTTTTTAGTTTCAGGACCAGATGTAGTTGGCAGCTAAATTAATAAAATGAAAAGACAAGTACCTGATTGATAATACCTTGTATGATCTGTGTGTTTTACTGAGCTCTCTTTAATCCTTTATCTACAGCCACTATTGCCGTGGTTGCCTTACTTTAACTGTCACAAGAGAAGCTGTGATCTCCAAACTTCACCTAGGGTACCCAGAGACCTAGCACCGGCCCTGCCTTTAAGTCAATGATTCCGGGTGCCTATTTTTGCCATGTGTTACAAACAACAGATACTGTGGCTCCAGTGCCCAAATAGACCCTCTATGATCACACCGTAGCTACTTGCTTCATCAGACCCAAAAACTGCAACCACACAAAGAAACAAGACCAGTAGTGAAGACGCCATTTGCAGGGCTCCAACTGACCAGGATATTTTGATAAATCTAATCTAAACATTGCAAAATATTTAGAAATTTAAATACACCTCCACACACAAAAGCAACACCCTCCACACACAAAAGCAATACCCACCTCTCTCTGCATTTTCCTGCCACACACTAACCATCTGCTGAAACGATTGTGACCCAGTACACACTGTACAGATCTCTGCCTGATGCACAGAAGACTGCAAAGAAAGTTAAACAGATGGTAGTACCTGTGCACACACTACCCACATTTGTCCAATCATCTAATGTAACCTTTCTCATCACTACAAATCAAAATCGTGGAAGCAATATCATTCTAAATGGTCTGGAATTGTATGATGGGCCTGATAATTGCATAGGTATGTACCTTGCTTAAGTTATATTATGCAGGGAACACTTGAGCAAAGATCTAGTACAGTGGTAGTTAACCTGGTCCTTACCACCCACTAGTGGGCTTTCCAAGCTTTCATGGTGGGGGTTTGGTAGCCCTGATCGCAGACACGACTGGAAGTTTAAACCAGAGTTGTATAATTTTCTGCACCAGTCAGAGGAAAATTGGTTCACACTTTATAATGATTGAAGTGTTAAATACACAATTGAAGTTTCAGTGCTGCTGCTGTGATTTAAGCATAGTATTAAACAAAAAAAGGAAGAAATCACTTATGCGCACTCTTTGGAACCAACCTAGCCCCTCGGGAATTTGTTAAAAGTTATAACTTTTATTGGTAATATTTAAGATATATGAAAGAACATTGCGAAATATAAAAGATAGAATAGAATTGTGTAAGAAAGTAAAGAGGTGATTTAAAATAACAACAAACTCCTGTCCTCCACAATAACCACCTATATAAGTACCAATGGGCCTAGAGAGGATTGGTATGTATAAATCAGACCATAGAAAGAATACTAGACAATCAAAAAATGGCTAAAATTGCAACCTAATTAATATTAGGGTTGAAGGGTGTGATAGCCCAGGATTTAGATACACTATAAAGAATATAGTGCAGTTCTATGGATGAGTAAACTACAAAGGAATATTGGTTCTCAATAGCTTGGAATAGACTGTAGTCTGGTAATTTGCAAATAGAGGTATAGTGGAGGAAAATGCCCCTGCACTATAGTAGGCTAACTGAGACTGATATAGTCATCTATGGTTAATAAGCAATCCACTGCAGGGATTGAATAATAAGCGTATAGCAGCCTTAATAAGTATTATAAAGTGTCCAGCGTTAGGTCTAAACAATGCCCGACTGGAAGTTTGTGATGGAGGAGGGTGGCGCTGATCAGTGTGTTTAATGGTAAAAAGATGGACATTGTGTAGTCCGGATGGAGGTTAGCCTAGTGCTTGTGGCTCTTTTGTATATGGAAACTTTATTACCAGGACATTGTCTAGTCAGTTTCTAAACAATGTCCAGGTAATAGTTTCCATATAGAAAAGAGCCACAAACACTGTTAGTCACATACACAGTGCCTTGAACCGTTGCATCCAGGCACTATCTGCATTTCTGTGGCGGCAGCGTGATACTGACATGACAAGTCACGTCAGCGTAATTTAGAAAGCAGAAAGCTTGGTGTAGGACAGAAGAAGAGGAAAAAACAGCAAAGGAAAGACGACATTAAAAGCTTGTTAATTAAGAAAGGTGAAATTTGGAAAGAAGGGAAAAGTGAGTTTGTATAGGATCAGGGTTGCACGATTTAAATCAAATGATTAAATCAAAACGAAATTGAGACTGCTATAGAGTTTGCTCGTGCCAATAATCGTCAAATTATGCCAGTCATCATCAACTTTTGTGCATCCATTAAATCATTTGCACCATACATGTTTGAAGTGGACACTTTACGCCAAATATCTCCTCTAGCCTGGTGGATGTCCTACGCAGCTCAGCTTCAGTAAGACACTTCTGTAGTAAATCTTCTGAAGCAGATGTTCGCCGCAGTTTCATCAAGTGCAGGAATTGAAAGGACTTTTTGAACGTACGGTTTTGTACAATCCAAAACATGCAACAGATTGGGAAATGAAAAAGCAGCTAAGCTGGTTGCATGCTGCAGAGCCTTTTCTGTTGAGGATAAACATGAAGACGTGGATAAAGACATGTACATGTTTGACTCAGACTCAAACAGCTGATTGAGTGAAATTCAGAGCCTAATTGTACTTCCTGATGCAACAGTTTAGTGTGTATTCTATTACTGTGTTCATTTTGTTACTGTTCTCACTTCAAAAATTGTTCATGTATTTCTAAAACAAGGTGTAAACATCTAAAAATTAAACCATTTGAATAAAAAAAAAATCCTATATTAAGCAAAAAAAATCTGATTTAAATCAAATAAATCCAATTTCTTTGATTTTTCTTTTTAAATCCGATTTTTATGCAACCCTGTATAGGATACAGAGAGAGAAAAGGGGGTATATAGGATAGATATTGGAGTAAAGGGGGGTTGTACAAACCCTCCCCTCTAAAATATTCAGTTACTGCTGCACTGTTGGGTGGTAAGGAAATTTTACAATCAACAAAGATACAAAGTGGGTGGTAAGTATTAAAAGGCAGACAACCCCTGATCTAGTAAATTACCATGCTACTATTACATCCCTGCAAATAGTTGTACAGCAAAACAATCTTTATATTAATTGGAAAGCTAGATAACCTGAAACATTGCAATAAGTTTACACTATAGATATCCCTGAAAAAATTAAAGGCCAGAAGCTGCTCCAGAAAGAACGAAGTGATATGCTTGGTAATAATATAAACCACGGCAATGTCATTTTCAAATGTAGAGGCAAAGAATCATAGTGCACTATGGAGGTGACAACACCAGAGCAGTTTCTATGATTTAGTTTTGTATAATTCTGATAATCTGCGGTAAAACACCCATTTATATCAAGCGGTACTGCTTCAGTTACATCAAGGATAAATATTAGAAGCAATATCTGACAATTAAATATCAAAAATCGAATGCATCAGATGAATCAGCCAAAAACATGAAAATATTGTCTATTATATGTTCTAAATATTGCAGCAGTATGACGTATCTCCCATGGAATGCTCTGAAATCTAAATATTCAACCAATACAAAGAATTGGTGCTAATAAGGAATAAATTCACCCAGGATATGTGTACCATAGAACATGAGATGACCACATGCTCTCAATCCATGAAATGGTACTATGTAGCATGATTCTGTTAAATCATCAAGTATATGTGGTCTGGCCATCCAAGTCCCGGCTCCTCTGCTCTGCTGAATAATGTGTAAATATATGAGGGGGAAGACAGTCAGTTCAGTACCGTAGTAGGAGACAGCCCTGTGTCTCCTAAGTAGTCAGTTCAAAGTCTCCACCAATAAGGTTACTTGGTGGCTGGATAATGGGGTTCAGAGCATTACAGCCTCTTCCTCTTGATCCTCGGCTGGGCTATGCCAACTGCCCTGATGTGCAGTAGGTCTCGTCCGTTTGCCGCTGGTGCCTCCTCTCGTTCCCCATTGCCTGTCCTGGTCTTCCGGTCATGTGGCTGACCTGAGAAAACAGCTGGTTCAGCTTGGAAGTGTAGGGGACAGAGAAGAAAAAAAGACTCCTAATAGTGCAGCAACGTTAACCATGTATTAATTACACAACATAAAGCAGCGTACTCACACACATAAAGGATATTTATTATGAAATAATAATAAGCTTTTTAGTAATGAGGATGTAGGGGATTGTTTAATCCCTTCTTTGACGCGTTTCAACCAAACTGGGGGTCTTTCTCTAGGCTGGTTGCGGATCCCTTAATCTACATTACCATTTTTAGGACCCCAGAGCAGTGACTGCTAAATTCTTTAGGAAGAATCACATTACCCCAATGTACACCAGGGATGATCTGATGGAAGCTCCACTTTTCATATGCAGCTCACCCCGTCTCTGAGACCAGGGATGGAGATCGGATGGCCCAGAAGGGTGAAGTGCAGACCGTGAGGTCGCTAGTTCCTTCCTTTCTTTATTAGAATAGCAGGTGTGAGTCTGCATACACGTTAGTCTGCTATTATATATTTTCTTTTGCTTGCTTTATGACAAATGTCTTGAATCAATGGGCCTGATCCAGACCTACGCTGCCCAGCGTTAATACGCTGAGTGTCGGGGGAGTGCAGCGATGTTACGCTGAGCATTAAAACGCTCAGTGTAACATCGCAAGTCTGGATCAGGCCCAATGTTATTTACTAATGATATGTAGCCTACAAAAAATATTCCAAGTTCCTATATGACCACTAATTTTGTGTTATAATTGGCTAAACGCTCTGCTTTCAGATAATTAGATAATGAAGCAACGTATTCCCTTGATAATATAGTCACAGCTAGGGAGTTGGTTGTACAAGTACTCATTCTTGAGAAGTTCCTACTCCGCCATGTAGACTGGGGTGTGGGTCACCACTGAGAAAGACCCTTTTTCGAAAGGGCTTTTTACACCCCCATCTTTTATGAAGCCAGAGCTGCACAGAAACCTCCTGCACTGCGGCAAACACGTAAGCGCCACTCTTTATCACCCTAACTGCAACCTTTATGTTAATTCTTACCATTAACATTTCTATCCATTACCCTAACACTCCCTTTTCCGCAGCCTAACCCTAATTGTCCCCTTCTCTCATCCATCCCCTCCACGCAGCCTAACCTTAAAAGTACCATAGTAAAGTATATCCCTTCCCCTGCACTAGCCTGTCCAGTCGTCGGAAAGCGTAGAAAACCATCGGGTCTGGCGGTGGGTCACGGGGTGAATTTTGGAATAGGGCTGTGCGTAAATCGAAAACTGAACCCTGTAGACTGGATATTGATATAAATGTCTTTATTTTTATATTTGTTAAATGTTGGACACGGTAAAATTGTGTGAAGAAAAAATGGAGGAACTTTCGTTGTACACTAGTCTTTGCAATATATGTTAATGCATGCAAACATACTTCTAAACAAGTATTATAAAACCACAGTGGGTAGTAACCCTTTGCATCTATTGCAGTCTCACATAAAAGCACACTAAAACTTACTGAGAAGATTCTATTCTCTTTGATGGCGAGAGTAAATTCTCTATTCTATCTATCATGGTGGCTCTGCAGAGCACTGCATCTTTATGGGCTGTGAGATAAATATGTGAGGTGTCACATCACACAGGCCATCCAAGTCATTTGGTGTAGACTAAAAACTATTGAAAACCCGAGATAAACCAAACCCTGTATATCTGAGCTTCGGAAAGTCAGAGTTTTAGTATATTTGAAATAACAACAAAAAACATTGTTTCTCTATTACGTCTAAATAAAACATAATACCTATATGTGAACTGTGCTACACATATACTACAGCTTGTTAGGCAGTCATGTGGATATCCAGATGCTGTGGAACTACAAGCCCCAGCCAGCATTGCCCATGATCCAGTATCATAGATACACCACGCTACATGGATACATCACACGCTGCACATCCGACTCCCCAGCTCCCTGTCTTCCTCTTTGGTGGCCAGCCGCTTCCGCTTTTTACGACATTTGCCTTGCTTTGCGGCAGCGCGGCCCGGCCATGGACGTGTTGGAAGGATTGTTCGGCAGCGATGCTGATTCGGATAACGAACAGAAAGGTGACGGTAAGTGTCCGGAGAAGGGCTCCGCTATCCCCAAAGAACCAGGATTGTAGTTGTTTTACTTACTCCAGCCAGGTCATTTACTTTATGCCAAGCGGAGAAAATCCTTACCCCCCACCACCTCCTGGATCCACTGGTGAACTATATATACAATATATTATAGGAGAAATCCTTCTCCTCATGCATTGGAATACATGCCTGCTTTTATTTGGCCAGTGCATGATGATGTAGGTTGGACTTTTCTGTATTCTATAGCACAGCTTGGATTACATTATATCTAAGCATAGATCAGTGTTGTATATATCTAATGTTTGTGAACTTTTGCAATATGCAGTATGTATACTTTTTGTAGTGTAACATTATGAAATATAGTAAATTGATTGTTCAGTAGTATTTGCATACATCTAGTTGCTATTTTAGGATTACGTATATATAGCTGTACTTATGTAACCACAGTAATCTGGCATGAAGCTGTTGAATTGTAATTTATTTCTATTGAAGATATCACTCTTATTATCACAATCTCATTACAGATGATGCAGAATTGATAGTGACAGATAAGAAAGGAAGACCTCTATAATGTACATTTATTCAAACCCATGTTAAACTAGTGAGGGAGGCAAATCATCATATTTTTGTTTAATTTGCAGACACCGATTCTGGGTCAGATTCAGAACCAAGGAATATTGGCTCAGTGAGTAACCGTTCTAGAAGTGAAAGTGAAGGGGATGAAGAGGACGATGGACATTCGGCTTTGAAACATAGCAACAAAGAATTGTTTGGGGACGACAGTGAGGATGAAGCTGGGTCTCCGCATAGTGGCAGTTACAATCAATCAGAAAAGTCAGATAATCGGTCTGAAGCAAATGCCCACTCTGATCAAGAAGAAAATGATCAGTCAGATAATGAACAGC
>WWET01001533.1:235336-252437 GCA_011038615.1 Limnodynastes dumerilii | reverse complement strand
CGGTTCAGACAACTTTCGTGATGAAGACAATGATGAAGATGAGGGGCACAGATCTGATCACAGTAGCCGTCACTCTGAAGGGTCAGAAAAGGATGCTCATTCAGAAGATGAGAAATGGGCCAGAGATGATAAAAGTGACCAGTCCGATGAAGATGAGAAAATGCAGAACTCAGATGATGAGATACAACATTCAGATGATGAAGGAAATATGCGATCAGATGAAGAGAGGCACAGGCAATCTGATGGTGAAGAACATGAAGACCGTCCGTCTGATGATGAGGATCGCAGGCACCAACATTCAGATGATGATGAAAATGAGCAGAGACATTCTGATGACGAGAGGCAGCACTCAGATGAAGAAGAGCAGGAGCATCAACGATCTGATGACGAGGAACAAAAACTTCAAAATTCTGACGATGAACAGGACCACCAGCGATCCGATGATGAACAGCAGCATTCTGATGATGATGAACATGAGCGACGGCAGTCAGAGGAAGAGCGTCATCATTCAGACGAAGAAGAGAATGATCACCACCATTCAGATGATGAGCGGCAACATTCAGATGGTGAAGAACAAGAACACAATGCAGGTCAGTAGCTACAGTCTTCCAGTTACATTTGTTTCTTTTGTTCAAAGCGTTTGTTTGGACATATTTCCAAGGTTAAAACTGTAACATAGAAACACCTTTTACTGTTAAAGTTTTATTTCTTTTCTGGTGCCTTTTACAGGATCCGCAAAGGGCAGCGACAGCGAAGAAGAAATTGTACGCCACAGGCATAAAAAAGCCATAGCGTCCGACTCTGAGGTGGACAGTGATGGGGAGGCACCCAAAGGTAAGTTCCCTTCTCTTTCTTTACCAAAGCCACGTTCACTCTTTGGAAGAAAACTGGCTAGTGTTGACAGTAGTTGGTGTTAATAAAGATTCCTACACGTCCACCAGTCCAAATGATATATATTATTATAAACTGACTAGGGTTTATTTTGTAATCGAGTCTGGGTGTCACTGCTCCAGATCTTTATATTATGCCATTGAGCACAGCATGTACCGGAGCACAAATACTGATTTTTTCTGTGAGGGCCATCCACAAGTGGAGATCTTGTTTACCCCCTGTTCCCGGTGGAACTTGAGGGTTCTTTAAATACCAGGAGTTAAAAGAAACAACACAAGACAATTCTTAATTAATTTTAATATTTAATAAAGAAATAAGCAAACAACATTAATAATACTGGGCTTTGGCTGGTAGTTATTGCTTGATAATGATAAACAGGTTTCCAGGAGCACCTTTCTCAATTGTTGTTGATCTGGAAAAGGTCAACGGGCACTTCTGCCCTCAGTCAGTTCCGTACGAGACTTGGCAGACAATTGATGTACAATTGTAGATTATTTTGTGCTTTAACGTAATTGTTTTGTTTTACATAGCGGGAAACAGAGATGCAGCTGATCTCTTTGGAGATGCAGATGATATTTCCTCAGGCAGTGATGGTGAAAAGCCTCCAACTCCAGGGCAGCCCATGGTATGTACCTGTAAGCAAAATTTACCCCATGGCACTTCTACTTTAATATCTTAATAGCTGCTGAAAATATAAGACATTAGCTAATGAGCTCCTTTTAAATATGTGACCAATATTTCAGGAGACTTATACTATAGTAAGGTTGCGTGAAAAGAGGAGGCAGGGTGTCCTTTCTTATCCTGTATGCATTAACTAAGTTTTATTTTAAAACCCAAATCTATTACTTCATACCCAAAACTCATGATGAATTAGTTTTTTTTTATTCTACAAACAATCTTCTAATATGGTTTCATATAGTTTAGTATGTCAGTCTTCAATGTATCTGCAGAATTCCATGGAAGATGTAATTAATGGAACAAATACTGGCTATGAAATGTTTTGTTTTATAATTTCCTATCAAATTGGTTAGCAGTATCAATTCAATAGACCAATTTCTGTCATGCTGTAAGGACATTGGGAGTTAGTGTTTCCACATTATTAATTAGATAAATTCAGGAAATATTCATCATAGATATATAATAAATGTTTATTTCCTTCTCTTCTTAATCTGACTACTTCAGGATGAAGATGGAATGGATCAAGATCAACAAGAGGAAGAAACAGTCCCTGAGACCAGAATAGAAGTAGAGATCCCCAAAGTGAACACAGACCTGGGGAATGACTTGTATTTTGTCAAGCTTCCCAACTTTCTCAGTGTTGAGCCTAGGTAACATATAACAATAAAATGCACACATGCCATTCATTGACTGTGAATGTAGTATTTTATTGTTAGTTATATGTCATGTCCCTGTTTAGACCTTTTGATCCCCAATATTATGAAGATGAGTTTGAAGATGAGGAAATGTTGGATGAAGAAGGTAGAACTAGGCTGAAATTAAAGGTATGGTTTGTTTTTTCATTTCTTATTTTTTTTTGTGTGTAAGTTATTTTTCATCAGTTTTATTTTATTATATAAAATACCACTGATTCTTAACCAGAGTAAAGATTGCAATATAAAAATTAGAACATAATGATATGCAAGTATACAACTAAGAATAACAACATATGTATAATTAGTCTAATTTGTAAAACAGATAGCACGGATACAGATAGGAATTTTGTGTGTTTGAACAAACTGCAGATTGTACAACCTTTATATAAAGTAGTAATTTGTATAAAGTGAATTCAAGATTCAGCAAATCATGACTTCTAGAGCGGACCACTGTCTGGTGTCTAGGTAAAGTGTTAGGAGGTAGCAGATATATGTGTATATTAGCAAGGTGAGATACCAGATGTCAAAGGATATATTTTAATAGAAACATAGAATGTGACGCAAGATAAAAGCCAATTGCTCCATGCAGCCTTCCCTTTTTTTTTTGTTATACTGACACTAGACCCTATTTCACCCTCTATTTAGTTTAAGGTTTTAGGATATCCTTATATTTATCTCAAGCATTTTTAACTTAGCCTCTACCTACTCAGATGGGAATAAAATATATTGGGGACTGGAGGGCATATGCAGAAACTTTACCTCAGAGAGAGAGAGGTATGTATCTGCATGATATTCAGTTTGGTACATGACTTGATTCCATAGACAGTAATTGGTACTTTGCTGAAAAAAAGTTGAGGACCACTGTGCTAGAGAAAAGTAGTAATGACTGGCAGATGGGGCAAGAGTGAATGTGGTTGATAGAAGTGGAAAGGATAAACTGATAATGTAGCCATAATCTAGCTATACAAAGGGAAGCCATTATTTTGACTGCTTATATAACAAATGGCATTTTAAGCAAGTGTTATAAGCTGTAACAAACAAATCTTACTTCAACATATAATGGAGCTGAGGACCATAATAGTTGAATCAGAGAGTCCTCTGTTTTCCATCACTGATAGACAAGGTCATTAGTTAGTCAAGTATGAAGAAATGTTTGGTCAGGACACTGATCCACGTATCTTAAAAGTATGTGTTGTCTTCAGTTATTCACTAGCTCATTAACTCCGCTCCACTATCAATTTTTAATTGTTTTCTTAATACCAATTTTTGTGTGGCATAAACTTACCACATCTAAGGAGTTAGTTGCTATTTATTTATATTTTTCACAAATGCAGCAGTTTGCCTATCTCCGGCCCGTATTCAGAATACCGGACGTATAATATATATATGTTCAGTGTTTAGCGATTTTTACTACTACGCATGCGTAGTCAATTTTTTACGTAATCGACGTATCTTTTTCTTACGTAGATTGCGTAAATGTGGTCTTTCAGACTGCATTTACGCAATCTACGTAAGAAAAAGATACGTCGATTACGCTAAAAAATGACTACGCATGCGCAGTAGTAAAAATAGCTAAACACCGGACGTATATGTTATACGTCCAGTACTCTGAACACAGGCCTCATTTTGGTTTTGGTTCTGTTTTAGACAACGCAAGGCTTTTATGTGTAAGGAATCAAAAGGATCTATGGAGCATTATATGTGAGCGTTAGTTAAAGTCTTTCCTTTCTAATAGGTTGAAAATACAATTCGATGGAGAACGCGTCGGGATGAGGAAGGAAATGAAGTTAAAGAGAGTAATGCCCGGATTGTTAAGTGGTCTGATGGCAGGTAAATTGTATGATTATTATTGTCTCTTTGCTTCAGCATTTTTTTCTTGCTTATTGCATAATTGTTCTTCTGTTTATACCTATAGCATGTCATTGCACTTGGGGAATGAAGTATTTGATGTGTATAAAGCTCCATTGCAAGGGGACCACAACCATCTTTTTATCAGACAAGGAACTGGATTGCAAGGTCAAGCTGTATTCAAGACTAAGCTTACATTCAGGTAGGAGTACACTGTCTCTTTCAACTAAATATATAGATATAATTTAAGTGTTATATATTTGAGTAGAGAGAGAAAAGCAAGATGTGCATAAAACAGCAAAACCATAAAACGTATACACCTTTGATCAATCTCCATGGGGCAAAGACATTATAAATGTATGGAGGGGAAAATAAATAAAACAACATGACTAATTCTTGTATCTTTTTAAGATAGATTTAGACCATGGACAGGAGATCCTGTCTAATGCCTTCTCAGCATTTAGAGACAGAATAATTGCAAAAGACCTACATTGATCAAGGTCTATGGCTCGCCTGGTATTGTGCTGGGCGGCCCGGGACAAAACTAACATGATTAGAAGGGATATTGGTCTGTAGATATCATAAAAGTCCTTGAATAATTACAATCCAGGCATCCAGCATCTCTCATGGTGGACGCTCATTTTTAAGGGGACGATAAAATAGTGTAACTGAACACATTTCATGTATTGATCTCACAAGCTGGAACACACTTGGTGCTATTATATAACTATATAATGATATAACTTGCATATTTTTTTAGGGTGAAAGTTTAGGTCTCATTGTGTATGTCCTTGGAGTCGTATGCATGTGTGTTGCTTTCACAATTAAAGGCATTGGCACGTATTCATAATTGAGAACGTCTGCAGACTTTCATACACTACGTATGGAAGTCTTCAGTAAAATGTTACTGCACACTCGCAGTACCTCTATATCTGCAATGGAGCTCCATGCTGATCAGAGTGTCCCGCACAGGGTGTGCCCACTACCAATGATTATGAGATATGTATGGGGGGGTGGACTGAGCCATGTGAATCGTACAATAAGGGCTTTCTGTGGGGTAAGGTAGGGTCCCTGCTGGTGGATACACAATCCGCACGTAGGAGAGAAGAAGAAGTGCCCTGCTCTCCTACATGCGGACTTGTGAATCACAAATTCCATACAGTTGCAGCTTCTTTTCAGGAGTATTATTCTAAGTTGTACAACATCTCGCCCAGCGCTGACCCCTCTATGGACCCTCCATTGATGCCCGCAATCCAGGCCTATTTAGAGGAGGCGGGCTACCCCACATTAACGCCCGAAACCATAGCCTCACTAGAACACCCTTTCACGCCCTTAGAGCTTGACGAAGCCATTAAAGCTTCCCCTTCGGGGAAAAGCCCTGGCCCAGATGGTTTTACCATTGGGTATTACAAAACCTTTAAAACCCTCCTGGCTCCGATACTCCTGGACGCATGCAACGCCATATCTGAGTCCACGAGCTTCTCTAACCAGTCGCTAGAGGCCCACATAGTAGTTATCCCCAAGGAGGGAAGAGACCCCTCCTTGTGCGCGAGCTATCGCCCTATCTCTCTCCTCAATGTGGACCTAAAGCTGTATGCCAAATTGTTAGCAAATAGGCTCAAACGCCTTCTGCCTGCTGTGATCCACCCAGACCAAGTTGGCTTCATTGAGGGGAGAGAGGCGAGGGACAATACAACAAAGGTTATCGACCTGGTTTACAAGGCCAGTTGTTCAGACACCCCTTCCATTCTATTATCAACGGACGCCGAAAAGGCGTTCGATAGGGTTAACTGGGACTTTATGCTAGGTATTTTCCATCGCCTGGGCTTGGGACCCCTGTGCAGGAGTAGGATTTTAGCTTTGTACAAATCTCCATCGGCAAGAATCAGAGTGAACGGCTCATTATCCTTTCCGATACAGATTAGAAACGGTACGCGACAGGGCTGTCCCCTATCCCCTCTGATTTTCGTCCTGTGCATGGAAGCGCTGGCGAGATTAATTAGGGCTAACTTTGAGATCTCGGGAATAAAGGTGGGGACAGAGGAATATAAACTAGCCCTGTTTGCTGACGACGTTCTGGCCATTCTCTCTGCTCCAGATAAATCTCTCCCGTCTTTAGTACAGGAGTTTAACCGTTTTAGCAAATTATCCCATTTTAAAATCAATTTCGCCAAGTCGGTGGCGCTGAACTTAAATAGCCCAGACAGTGTTATTGACACATTAAAGACCTCCTTCCCCTTTAGATGGCATCAGTCACACCTTAAATATCTGGGGGTGAACATAACATCTGACCCCTCGCAGTTGTTTTCAGCCAACTTTCCGCAACTCCTCGCCAAAATTCGGGCAGAGTTATCCTCCTGGACCAATTTGCACCTTTCCTGGCTTGGGAGAGTCAACGTCCTTAAAATGGACACACTCCCTAAGATCTTATATGTAATGCAAACCCTCCCCATTCACATACCTCCGCGCTGGTTCAAAGAGCTCCTGGGTCTGATTCGCTCCTTCATCTGGCAAAATCGACACCCCAGGATCAAACTAGAAGTGCTGATGCGGAGCAGGAGCAGAGGGGGTCTGTCTCTTCCTTCTTTTGTGGGTTATTATAGAGCTATCCACCTGAACAGAGTGCTGGAATGGACGAGGGGAGTGACGGGTAAACAATGGATACAGATAGAGGAAAACCATATTGGCTTCCCAATTACCCTACTGCCCTGGACACACAGTCCCCCTCCATACTCTCACCCTACCATCTCTCCTACCTTGGCAAGTTGGAAACGCTCCCGGACCCTGCCCAACATCTCATCCTCGCTCTCATTGCTTACCTCTCTGCTAGCCAACAAGGCCTTTCCCCCGGGGCAGGACCTGAGGGCTTTTAGAAGCTGGAGAGAGCTGGGCTTGATAAGGGTCGGACAACTTCTGGAGGGAGGTAGACTCCGCAACTTTCCCAACTTGCAGTCCTCCTGGCATCTTCCTCAGGGGGAATACTGGAGATATACCCAGACATGTCACTTCGTGATGTCGTCCGGGTTTATTAAAAAATGCCTCCCGGTAACACCATTTGAAACACTGTGCTCTGGCTCTCAGAACCCTACACACTCAGTATCCAAAATATATGGCCTGTTGGTAGAAGACTTTTTCCCTGGCCTTCCCAAGTTTACAGAGGTGTGGGAAAAGGAGTTGGGGGAACCCATCGAAGAGAGCACTTGGTCGAAAGTCTTTCAATTTACTTACGCATCCTCTGTCTGCGTCATGATCCAGGAGACTTCATACAAACTCTTGTCCAGGTGGTATCGCTGCCCTGACTTGCTCCATAGGCTTATACCATCCTACTCCCCCCTCTGTTGGCGCTGTAGCCAAGACCCTGGCACGCCCCTCCACATTTGGTGGTCCTGCTCTCAGATTAGACCCTATTGGGACTCCGTGATTTCATTGTCCAGGGAAATAACGAGAGAACCGGTCCCTGACCAGGCGCTCTTCTGGCTCTTCCATTATTCTAATGACCCAATCTCTGTCTACAAACACTCCCTGCTCCGCCACCTGAACAACGCTGCTAAGGCAATTCTCCCCCTACATTGGAAATCTACTAGGATCCCCACTGTCCCGGAGTGGTTTGCCAGGGTCAACAGCTATGTCGAGATAGAGGAGATTCTTTTGGAACCAGGCGAGGGCTATATTCGCTATCGCAACACGTGGTTTAACTGGCTGGAGTTTAGGACGACTGATCGATACAGGGAATTGCTTAGACAATCGCCAGTATAGTCTGGCTTACACGGAAGTAAACCTCCCACCATCGCTCGGAGACCCTTAGCCTCTTCTGTCTGTTCTACCGACAGAAGTCGCACTGCTGTGCCCAGTCCATTTAGGTTGAGACTACCAAACATTCAATTAATCCAACCCGTATAGGCAATACACTACACTGGTCGCTCTGTCTGTGCCACTGGAGCAATATCGATGTCTATGCCACCCCCCTCCCTCCCCTCCTTTCCCGTCCCCTCTTCTTCCCTTCTTTGTTTTCTTACTCCGTTTCTTTTTTTCAGTTCTTTTCCAGTTCAATTTACTAAGATAATTAGAAATCAGGTACAGAAATAACTACAAATTTTCGCTCATAGAGCACAGTAGATGCTCCTAATGCTATATTCACCTATAGATTAGAATCTCTCTGCCACTTACATTGTGTATATGATTCATCATTTTGCATTTTGCAAGGCTCAATTGTCACAATGTCCTATTGTCCTTGTTATTTGATTGTAAAGAAAAGTTTTTCTGTACCAACATACTGTTATGTCAATAAAAACAATTTACACACAAATTCCATACAGTAGCCTATCACACAGAATTCTATACTAACTCTGAATGCGGACCTTTATCTTTAAGATTTTGTTTTTTGCCTGCCTATTGTGGCTTATGAATCACAGCTTGCATGGGTGCCTACAAATAATGCCTTAGGTTGATGAATTACTTTGTTAAATAAATATTATCAGGCCTTTGGATGGACAACTTTAGGTATAGCATATTAGGTCTTTTACATAGTAACTAAGAATATTTATGTTTAATGGTGAGAGGACCAACAATTTTGTTTTCTATATTCTTGTAGCTAAATTTCTACATACTTAATTTTTTAGTTTAGTTTGTGCTTTAATGACTTTAATTTATTTTTTGACAAATTTACCACTTCCATTAATTTCTAATATTTGTTGTAATGTGCATTTGTTTTATACAGAAAAATATTTAAGGGAATTAAAAAATATATGTATTTGCTAACCTGGAGTTTCCATGCTCTTCTGTTGTTGTGTGTGTTTGATCGGCAGTCTCATTTTCATGTTATTTTTGATTAAGTTAATAAAGTGGAATTCTCTGCAGAGATTTGTTTTCATACACAGTAACCAATCATGGTCATCAGTGACTAATGCTGGGCACACACAACACTTTTTTTCCAACGAGAATTGTTCCAATCAAAAGATTACACGACCAGGTCACATGATATCGTTAAAGTGTTTAGGCATGCATGATCAACAATATCTCGTGAATCGGTCATATAATTGTTTAAACAGATTTTATAGACCGCTTAATTTGGCAGAAATATCGTGGGAGCTAGTCGTTAGAAAAATTGGATTGAAGATTGGATCGTTAGAAAGATAGTGTAGTGTGTACCCACCATTACTCTAAACCAAAACAATAATGAGTGACTGAGACTATTGGCTGCTATATGTGTCCGTTCATTTGTAAGCACAATGCCATGTGATAAAATTGTCTGTTACTCTTCCATGTCTAAACACACCATATTGATGTTATTTCATACATTCAGCACAAATATACCAGTGACAGAGTCTGTGATATTTATTATTATTTTTCTTTATTTCTGTCTAGGCCTCATTCTACAGACAGTGCCACTCACAGGAAGATGACACTGTCTCTTGCAGACAGGTGTTCTAAGACTCAGAAGATCAGGATCCTTCCAATGGCAGGAAGGGATCCAGAGTCTCAGAGAACAGAAATGATTAAGGTAACCTAGCGTATAGGATATGTAGCTTTTACTTATCCTGTTATACTCTCCAGCACAGTACTTTTGTCCATATTGAAATTCCACTTTAAGTCCTTTGCTTAATCTACCACATCCCTCATAATGAATATTTAACAGTTTACTACAGTTATTGATTGACCTGATCTCTCATTTCCTGTCAGAAAGAAGAGGAGAGATTGAGAGCCTCAATCCGCAGAGAGTCACAGCAACGCAGGATCAAGGAGAAACAGCACCAACGTGGTCTAAGTGCAAACTACCTGGAGCCTGATCGCTATGATGATGATGAGGAAGGAGAGGAGTCCATAAGCTTGGCAGCTATCAAAAATAGATATAAAGGAGGAAGAGGTATAATATATAATTTATATATAAATATTATTTTCTCCTTTTCCTGGCCTCAGAGTATAGATTGGGTGGTTGGTGACTTGTAAGGGAACTCCAGTGCTTTCACTGTCTCTTAGAAAGGCTGTAGTAGAACACAAGAACATGTATTACTAATGCCTATCCCACACCCAAATCCTGGGTCCCACACGTGATAATAAACACTGCTTATAGCTGTGTTTCATCTGTTCACACCATAGTTACAACCCGGGTAAATCCCAGTTTGTAACCTTTCACACTGGACCGGTATTTTTATTCCCCAATTTGGTACTTTTAATGGAACCCTTTTTGAATAACCCAGGAACATCTTTTCACATCACAGTATGGCTTAGGCCATCTCAGGAATATCCCTGGGCTCCAGACGGGTTGACCCATTCACATTGACCAGGGTTATTCCCGGGTCCATAGCTTTATGTGAAAGGGGTATTAGAAACTAAAGTAAATACATAAATTAATCTGCAATTGTTAGTTATGTCAGTAGTGAGGATGATTCTGTGATCCATAATATTCTCATAAGTGAGAATAAATTGGCATCATTATTGCTTTATGCATTGTGCAAATCATTTATCTGCCAAAAGAATGAATCCCTGCTCCCTTAATAAATGTGTTGATTCTGTGTTTGCACTAGTATTTAAATACCCCCATAGATTTCTACATTCCATTATTAAAACAAGTTAAATGAGCATGTACGTTTATATGGAACAGCTGGGTCATGCTCACAGAACTATCCAATGTGTCTACCACTAGTGCTTGTTTTGCCAGCTGAACAAGTAATAAGGTGGCACAGGTCACATTTCAGTACCAGGTTACACCATTATAATGGGTGTGGGTCCCTGGTTAGAAAGGCGCTATTTCGATAGGGCCGTTTCAAACTGGCTGGGATTTCGATTGCATATGCCTCGATGAGGCATAGCAATCGATCCATGGAGCACCAAGCTTTTGGTGCTCCAAAAAGTTAGTAAAAATAGTCCCCCACTACTTTCCCTAATTCTAACCCTCCATTCTCACTACCCTAACCCTCCTTTCCTGGCAGCCTGACCCTAACCCTCCCTCCCCCGCACAGAGAGTTTACTCACCCGTCCCTTGGTCCGGCGATAGCGGCGGCGGAGGGATATCATCATTTCCGAGGGAGAATGGGTGAAGTATGCCGAATGGCATACTCACCCATTCTGAAATAAAAAGTAGAAAGTGGTAAGTATTCCAAAAAGAAACAAATCAGATTTTCTTGCAGGAGAATGCATATATCCCTATATTTGTACATTGAGTACCTGTCACCAAACATATTAGTAAAGGGGAAGCTGTGAATAGTGTCAGGTTATTGGTGGATCATGTCAGAGTTCACTTAGCCTCCATTGGCTTTTTGTGTAGTCTGTGTATAGCACATAAGTAGTATTGGAAATGTTTTCTTAGAAATTGAGTGATGATTTGATCAAACAAGCTAGCAAACCTCATAAGGTGTTTCTTCATAGGTAACATTATAACAATAATCTCTGTACTATTTAAAACAATATAAAACTTTAATGATTTGGAATGGGGGTGTGCTTAAAATATGTTTTAGAGAGAGAACCTATTATTTGATAGTAAAAATTGTGTTTGTCGAGACTCCCAATTACTGTAAAACATTTGTAAGAACATTTTGATTGCTTGTTGCTTCTGCTTATGTCCACCAGGTGGCATTGTCTAAGAAAATTCACAGGATTCTATTTTATTTATTACCAGTTTTTTGTTTAGCACCATCTTGTTACATATGATTTACAATTATAGCAAACATGACTGGGTGGTAATTGGCAGATTTCATTCTAAAGGACATTGGGACTCTGTATGATCCAGTCATACAGTAGTGTTAGCAGGAGAACTGAAGGTAATGTTGTATTACATGTGTTTGAAGTGTGATTTCTAAGCTTAGCCAGATGCAGAGCATAAGATAAAACATGCATTATGTAAAAAAAACTTTACACATATTCAAATAACTGCCTATATATAACAAGACCTTTATTTGTGATGTAGAGGAACGGGCCCGCATCTATTCATCAGATAGTGATGAAGGCTCAGATGATGACAAAGCTCAGCGATTGCTTAAAGCAAAGAAACTGAACAGTGACGAGGAGGTAAGTCCGGAACCAGTCCTTTTTAGTTTTCATTTTTTTATTATATTTTTTTTTATTCTTTTCTTTATTTTATTTTTTACTATGGTCAAATGTTTGAATTGGTCTTTATGAAATAATGAACCATACAAAAGCAGATATATTGGATAAGGATGTGATAGCCCATAGGTGTGGTTATCTGTTGCAAGGAATTCTTGGGAACCACTGTACGATATCTAGAGAACACATTTTAGATCTCTTAGACTGGTCATAGCCCTTTTTGTAGTTAGTTTAGTGAATTTTTTTATTTCTTTTTTTTCTAAATATATTAATACCCATTTACCTTATCCCCCCATTCAGGAAGGAGAACCTTCAGCGAAGAGAAAGGCTGAAGATGAGGACAAGGCAAACAAGAAACACAAAAAATATGTAATAAGTGATGAGGAAGACGAGGATGAGGATTTGTGATATATATATGTATGTATGTATATATTTTAAGTTGTACACTGACCTATGTTGTAGTATTTTTTTCTCCTTTGGTTCTATTGTTTAGATAGCAACGCTTTTGTGTATTAAATGAATTTCCAAAATACATTAAAGTTCTTTTATTTAATATTTCTTGCAATGTCTCAGATTTAAGGCTACAAGCTCAAGGAGTCGCTGTGCAATCCTAATTAAAGCTTTCCACCACCCTATATTATCTATGCAATGTCCCCACTTAAAATGGGGCCAGAGGTTCATACGTAAGGCTTAGCCAAGCTCTTACTGTATGATTGAAATACCTCCCCCCGTCCACCATGCAGACATGCTTTAAGCATCTTTTCCCTGTCCCGCCCCGCTGTTGGAACAACAACTTGACAGCATTCGCACGGGTACATGCTGAATGCAGACGATTTCCATCCACAGCATGCATACGGCCACTACTATTAAATCTGGATCTAAACCTTTGTAAATAAAGTGGTGGTTATTATTTTATAGTAATAGTTTGGGGCAATAGTGAGAACTCTGTTAATTTATTGTTGACCAGCTGTCATCTTTTAACACTGCATTAGCTATGCAACAGTATGAATGTAGTTATGATGAGCAGAAAGTAGCAAGAAAACTTCTCCACAATGAACACATAAAATAATTCTTATATATGCACAGCCTCTTCAACACTAACATAAACAATGGTGTGTGTGTGTGTGTGTATAGACACACCTGGATTACACAGCGTCCTCCACTTACCAGACATTAATCTCGCTATTTAAGAAATACTATATATAAAAAAACAGGACTGCCCAGCTTTTTATGCCATCTAAGCCTTTTACTGGGTAGGGATCACTGTGCATGAAAGTTTAATTAAATAAAAAAAAATCCACATATTTAAGGATAGTGGCGGTCAGCAACAATCCATTATATAACTTTGCTTCTCAGTAAAAAGTATTGTGCATAGGATCCTCTGCATTCTTCAAAAACATGATTACTTCTGTTCAAGTTCTACTATTTAAAGGCAATGTTTGCTATATACGGTTAGATGTACGTTCTTGTATAGAAAATTATGACATGAATACATTTTAATACCTTTTTTACCTTTTGTTAACATTAATGCCTTTTTCTTTTCACTTAGCATGGCAGTTCACATGCTGTGCATCCTCATTTAAAAAAATCTAAATGAGACTATAACGCCAATGTTTACACATGAAATAATTTAACTGATCGTATCCTTGATATCTGAAGTATTAAAATCCAATTTTTATTATATCATATATATTATGAACATGCCATTATACAAAACTTTATATAACTTTAGCCATAGGTATAAGTATTCAATTTGACTGATGGTGAAAGTGATCAATGAATAAATATCTAATGTAAAAAAAACGATATCAGATGACAGATGTTGAATATGAAACTGGAAGATTATGTAGTAGTATTCATATGCTAAAAGTAATCTGTAGAATCAAGCACATGGTTCCATATAGAGCAATTGGAAAGCAGAAAATGATGTAATCCAGAGTATCTGACTGTAAATGGGCACAATGTGCTATGCACCAAAGAAGAAGATTCCAATAGACAATCTTAGATGCCTTCTTTGGGATTCCATTCTTAGGTGTAATTTAATAAATCTGCACAATCAGGATGCGGATTTATTCATACATGTCCTGATTGTGTTATGTTCTATTACTGTTCCCAATTGTTTATAATGGTTTGTGATAGCATGTGATTTTAGGGGTGGCTTACACAACCATACATCTAGTGGGTTATGCCAATACTAAGAATTTTATTATGAATGTACTTGCATAAAGGTTACTGGAACATGGCTTAAGAAATGATATTTGTCTGTGGCTTGATAAAAGGTTAGTGTGCAGTCAGTGTTTCTGTTAACCAGTTGTGCCCACTGATGAGACTCCTTTGTTTCCATCTCATAAAGGGTTAGACTGTCATGCCACACTAAAATTTAGGAATAAAGGAAGAGTAATTTATGCACATCAAGGAAAAATATATGGCATAATATATGCAATAATATTCTAGTAAGCCATAATAGGGGGTTGTATTTAATTATGTCTTGTATGTCTTAGTCATGTTGGTGGAGAAAATGGATTAAGCTCATCCCATCTGGAAAGCCCTGTTCCACACAGTGATTAGTGTAGGTATCGTGAGCGTGCAACCGGTCGCGCAAGTAACACAACACTGCTGCCTGGTTGTAACTGGTTATGTCTGGGAAATTAACATCTCCATTACTTTATAGCTATTGCAGTTTGCAGAACCAAACTGATTCTTGCTCTCTTTATATGCCTATGAATGATCTAAATAGTTTGTTTATCCTTGTGATTTTCTTAAATAGATATATCAGACTCGGAAAAGCCAACGTTTTAATCAAATTGATTCTACCTAAGTGTGAGTGAGGGAGATTGCCCCGTTTTTCTAATTCCAATGCAAAGTCAGGGATAATTGGCTCATAATTTATTCTATATAGGTTGCCTAAACGCTTGTGTAAATCTATCCCTAGCCTATACAAATGTCCGAAAATTCTGTCATTTCTGCAAAATACGTAACTGCAGATCAATAGAGGTATTGACCAGTAGAGGCAACTGGGCACCCCTGTTGAGTACCACCCTTTCCTCTCCTGCCGCATTAATTAATAGTCATGTTCCTGGGTCAGTATGCATGTGAAGGATCAAATCAATAAATTGAGGGTCATAGTCCATATTATTAAGTCTGAGCCTGAGGGTCTCTTGGTGGCTTATGAATGGAGGCTGTCACGCAGTATTGTGATAGTGTTCTGACATTAAAGGTATGATATATGTCTGTTCAGCCATGGCCAAAAGCTTTGAGAATGACAAGAACTGCTTTTCACAAAGTTTTCTGCCTTAGTGTTTTTAGCCCTTTTGGTCAGATGTTACTTTCATAAGTGTCAAAGGCTTTTATTGACAATCACATTGGGTTTTATGTAAAAAGTCAATGTTTCAGTGTTGACCCTTCTTTTTCCAAGACCTCTGCAATTCACTCTGGCATGCTGTCAATCAACCTCTGGGCCACATACTGACTAATGGCCACCCATTCATGGCTAATCAATGATTGGAGTTTGTCAGAATGTGTGGGTTTTTGTTTGTCCAGCCGCCGCTTGAGGGTTGATCACAAGTTCTCAATGGGATTAAGGTGTGGGGAGTTTTCTGACTATGGACCCAAAATTTCGATGTTTTGTTCCCTCAGCCACTTAGTTATCATTTTGCCTTATGGCAAGGTGCTCATCATGCTGGAAAGTCATTGTCACCAAACTGTTCTTGGATGGTTGGTAGAAGTTGCTCTTGGAGGATGTTTTGGTACTATTCTTTATTCATGGCTGTGTTCTTAGGCAAAATTTGAAATGAGCCACTCCCTTGGCTGAGAAGCAACCCCACACATGAATGGTCTCAGGATGCTTTATTATTGGCATGACACAGGATTGATGGTAGCGCTTTGTCTCCGGACAAACGTTTTTCCAGATGCCCCAAACAATCTCAAAGGGGATTCATCAGAGAAAAT
This sequence comes from Limnodynastes dumerilii, assembly GCA_011038615.1. Classification (NCBI taxonomy): domain Eukaryota; kingdom Metazoa; phylum Chordata; class Amphibia; order Anura; family Limnodynastidae; genus Limnodynastes; species Limnodynastes dumerilii. Next base: position 236,337 of record WWET01001533.1, on the reverse strand, counting down.
GACTTTACCCCAGTCCTCAGCAGTCCAAGGCCTCTACCTTTTTCAGAATATCAGTCTGTCCCTGATGTTTGTCCTGTAGAGAAGTGGCTGCTTTGCTGCTCGTCTTGACACCAGGCCATCCTGCAAAAGTCTTCGCCTCACTGTGAGTGGAGATGCACTCACACCTGCATGCAACCATTACTAAATCAACTTTAGGTGATGGTCCTGGTGCTTGCTGGAGGTTCCTGGGCACCCTGAAGGCTTCAAAACTATTAAACCTCTCTCCTTCAAGTTCTTGACGGTCCAGAAAATAGTTGATATAGGTGAAATCTTACTTAATTGCAATTCATCTGATCACTCTTCATGACATTCTGGAGTCTATGCAAATTGCCATCATAAAAACTGAGGCAGTGGACTTTGTGAAAAATAATATTTGTGTCAATTGGCCAAAAATGTTTGATACGGTGAAACGCCTTAAGGTGAAGATATTTCTGCACAGCTAGCGACTGTGGACACTATTGGAGCTATTGGGCACCTCTTAAAAGGCTATATCAAAGCCGTCCTGCTTTTGCCAGCTCCACTATAATTTTTGGGCCTGCTTGGAAATTACCTAAAGGCAACAAGTTTTTGCATTACAAAGGCCAGATTTACTAAGCTGTAGGAAAGGAAAAGTGGAGATGTTGGCCATAACAACTAATAAGATTCTAGCTCTCACTTTCCTATTACATACTAGATAGATGTCAGATAGAATATGATTGATTCCTATGGGCAACATCTCCACTTTTCCTTTCTTGCGGCTTAGTAAATCTGGCCGTAAGTCTTTGTTATGAAATATTGGTAGTCTAAGGGTACAAAAACTCTCTTGAGACTGGTGTACAAATATGTTTTTTTATTGTTCTTTTTTGTATTTCTTTGAGGAAAGTTTGCAATTGTCAGTAGGGAGTGTATGAGTGCTTTCTTTGTTCACACCCTAGTGCAGTGTTTCAGTGTTTCCTAAACTCAGTCCCTAACAGTCCATGTTT
>WWET01001533.1:197821-213529 GCA_011038615.1 Limnodynastes dumerilii | reverse complement strand
TATAAATTAAATACATATTGGCAACAGAACAGTCCGCACAGTCATACTTAATAGTCTCTCCCATTTAAAGTCTTAGGAGAGCCTTCACTGACATTTTTCAGCCAATAGCGCTTATGCCTTTTGATGAATAATTTGATGGAAAGTGCTTTCCTGTTGATGAATAATTTCATTGCCATAAAATGACCAGCTATACCCGACATGAGACATGAATAAACCAGCTTTCATCAACTGAAATGCAATTTGTTATTTTCAGACTTCCAAAAATCTCACACATCCAATAGCTTCCAACAGAGTAGCCAGGTTCCACTCACAAGTGAGCGCAGAGTCTAACCAGTGCCTGATGTTCACTGGAGCCCCTGATGGTGAGGACAGGCTTGTCTACAGAACATGGCAGATTGCGGCCTCCGATGAACTGGACCTATGAGTTAAGGTAAGCGAATAAACAGTGGGATAGACAAGGGCACACACTCACACACACAGCAGGGGCAAAGGCAGGAGCATAGACCTGGAAGGGTGAATAGAGAAGACAACGCGGTAAAAAAACAGAACTGAAGGCACTCAGGAGTCTAGAGCAAGAACCACTAAAGAAAGGTAAGGAGAGAGGCAGGGTATGCATAGGGACGCTATAACAGGCAGCCTGTAATAGAGCTGTCGGTTCTATATATAGAAAACTGCCCAATCAGTGGGCAGAAACCCCTGCGTCTTCTCTACTGATTGGCCAGAGTCCTGGCTACTAGGAAATGATACCAATCCAGACTTCCAAGTCACCACCATTTTACATTTGCACAAGTCCAAAAACAGGGCAGAGTATGGTAAGGTAGGTAGCGCGTATGTGTGAGTCGAGTGTTTGATGGAGTGCTTAAATGTCTGATATGGCAGACCTGAGATTATGGATCTTCACAATTCCTTTAGGCATGTGGGCTATGATAAAAAATGTTCTGCTTGCTTAATAATTGTCAGGCAGTACAAGGGCGACAATTGTACTGAATGCTACCTTCCAGGGTGGGAGGGGGGTGGGCACTGGGACGCACCCTTAGTCTGGTCATAGAGGTCCTCTTGACACAACTCCTGGCTCTGAGCTCCGTCATGGAGCCTCTATGATCTGTACTTCAAAAAATAGCGCCGAACATCCAAACACCATAATTTTGGGGCGGCCTATTCCTGGACCTCGTAGATTCAAAATTAAATTATACAAGTTAGTTAAATGGTAATTCTGTATCTTACTGTGTCTTACTCTTCTACATGCTTTATTGCTGTTATGAACAATGTTGTTGATGAATTGGTACCTGGGCAACATTTCATTCATAGTTATGTAGATATCTTGTTGTTCAGTTTACAAAAAGATTTTGCTTACTGAGGGGTTGCTTCAGTCTGATTAACCAGAGAGAATTATTCGGCCACACATAGATCTTGTAGGGGACATATACTGACTTGCCAATGTCAATTAATACAGTGCTCTGGCTTTAAGGCATAGTTGCCAACTCTCCCTGAATATCAGGGAGACTCCCTGAAGATTGGGTAATCTCCCTGACTCCCTGAAGTGTTTGGTAATCTCCCTGATTCCAATTTCATCCATTGAGATCTATAGAAATGGCCAATTTCATGGAGGCCAAGATGTAATGAAAGACTCAGCTGCAGTGTCACTTTTATCTTTTCTATAAAGATAATACTGAAAGTATTCACTGACAATTTAATAATCAATAAATTCTGATACTGCCATTTTTATTGTAAAATAATTTTCCTGGCAGTGCTAGATACACCAATGAGTGGAGCTATTCACAGGACACACCTCTTTGGCGGTACAGGACACACCCCTTTGGTGCCGCGCCTTTATAGTGGTCTCACAATCTCCCTGATATTCATTTGCAAAAATAGGCAACCATGCTTTAAGGTGACACTTTGTGTGCTACTGTCCCTATAGATTTGATCATTTTGATAGTGTTGTTTTGGAGCTGAGTTTATTTTGCTACAAACACATAACTTTTATTCTATTTTAAGGTGTAACTTTTGAGATGATTTCACAACTTACTACTTATGATTGACACTACTAATATTTAATATGACAGCTTTCACTCAGTGCTCCCACTTCTAGGGATTACTCATCATCCACACTTAATCAGCTGACTTTACTGCCAGACTTGTAGAAGAAATACAGGATGAGTCTTAAGTTTAGCCAAAACTTGTTGGTGAATTTGTAAATAAAAGTCCTGTAAGAAATCAGCCCAAGCTCAGTTCATGACCTGCAGAGAAAGGAATCGAGTCACATGGCAATGATTTGTAGCCAAGACACATGAATACTGTTTAATACATTTGCTACATAGTAGATTGATTCGGTCTCCTTTCTCTCTTAAGTATTTTGCCCATTCTACACAATAACTGCTACAAAACATCACTACTTTAAGCTTCTCTTTTATAACATAAGACTGAAATGTGTGCGGGGGTCTGGTAGTACGTTTGAGAGAGAGGAGTGCGCTCCCCCTGTCATTGCCTCTCTTGGCCCTATTCACAGATCTGTTTTTTAGAAGTACGCAATTTTACGCACGCACGTAGCAAGGCAACGCCCATCAACACCCACGACACTCCCCTCTCCCGGCCTTGCAATCATAGACTTACACCTCCATAGACCACTCTGTTCTTTACGTGTGTACTTACGTGCGTATATGTTTTCCGTGCATACGATTCTTTATAGTCGCGCCCTTACGCATTCATTTAAATGCCTCCCCCCTCCCACTTTCATGTAAATTTTCAAGTATGTATTTCAACCCCGCCCCTCCGTACGTATGTCCCCAAGTGCGATTCACATGTCCGTGCCTAAACCATTGACGTGCGTATATTCTATGTAACTTACGTAAATAAAGTTGCTACACATGTGCAGATAAAATGTGCCTAAAAATATTCACGCAGCTCCACGTGAAAATGGATCTGTGAATACGGTCGTCTGGTGCTATATGGCAGTTATACGGGCGTGGGGGAAAGCACAGTGCCTTCCTGTGTATTTTCTAGCATACGGAACTAAGTTCTAAAATGCACATAACATGTCCAGTCAAAACACCCCACTTATGTACTTTGCGTGTGTAAGTGGGATCACGGACGTAAGTCTGGATCCGGTCCCTAGAGCCATAAAGCTGAATAAATAATGGGGCTGTTTTGAAGATACTAATCTATTTTATTAATACTAATCAACAAGGACCGCCGCACGCTCCCCTCTGATGTGCAGAGGTATGGACACTTACATGTCCGCACCCCCTACCTTAAGTTTATTGCATGGATCTGCGTCTGTACTCTCGCTGATCTGTGCGGATAATACTTATGCCACACAGTTTTCCTCTGCCCCATCGGATGGATCTCCATGAGGATGGAACATATATAGTAATCATATCTCCTCTTAGATGCCTCTTATCTAAAGTAAACATGTCTAAACTGGCTAGCCGTTCCTCATAGCTCAATGGGCCAGATCCAGAACTACGTCCACGAGGGTATTTACGCTAGCCAGAGACGTAAAAACGCTGTTTTGTATGTACTGCGCATGTGCGCGGCAGATGTTACGACCCTTAACTGGACGGACATACCAGCCTCGTATCAACAGTGTAACTACACCCGTAATTACGCTTCGGAGGCAGGGTGAGGCGTTTATATCGTACAGTATGGGCGTGCTTAGGCGCGTAAGTACGTGCAGCCATTACAGCCGACAGTAGTTACGCTTTGAAAAGTTAAGGTAGTGTTACAGTAAAAGCGCTGTGAAAGTGTGGGGAAGGTATTGGAAAGCGAAAAAAGGCCAAAGTACATACGAGCTAGGGGAGTGCATAGTAAATATGCTACGTGTTGAAACGTAAATGGAACGTAGGTCTGGATCCGGCCCAATGACTCCATACCCTTTATCGATTTTGTTGCCCTTCTCTGAACCCTTTCTAGTTGCAAAATGTCTTTTTTAAGGAGTGGTGCCCAGAACTGAACTGCTTATTCGAGATGAGGCCTTACAAGGTCTTCCCTTGCATCTATGCCCCTTTTTATGCATGCTAATACTTTATTGGCCCTTGCAGCTACCGCTTGATATTTCTACAATCAAAAGCAGACCCTTGATGAAAAAGGAAAAATAGTTCCCCTGACCCCGAATTACAAACCAATTTTACCTTAAATCGTAACCTTACACCCCTAGTTAAGGCCCTGGTTTACAGTATCAAGGTAAGGAGAACAGATAGTCTATTGAACAACAAGATATCATCCCACAATACTTCAAAATTTATATTGCACCTTAAAATTTTGAGTTCCCTGGGAGCAGGTAGCAGTGAATCAGAAACTCCCTGAAGCTAAACAGTCAGAAAAATGTAATGGTCCAATTTATATGTCTCTGCACAAAAGACATAATTCATCGAATGTTAGGTTTTGCTGTCACTTTAATCTAATGATGCTTTTCATTGAATAGCTCTCTGCAGCACAAATGTCAGAGAACACTGCAAATTACATTGTCAAATCAACTAAGAAAAACTGAACAAGCTGAGCTTTAAATAGTATATCTAAATAATATTGATAGAAAGCCAAAATATACCTTATATGATATACACATAGTTTGTGGTATAAAATACAGTTTCATAGCTATAGGGCACTTGCATGGCTACATAAACTGATAGGTGTCTAGACATATACCATGTTGTATTTTCCACCTCTTTAAACAGCTAAACTATTTATAGCCAGCAATTAAAAATAGAGCATTTGCCTTTTAAAGCTGTGCATGCTACATTACATTCACTAAAAGGAATCATTGCTTGCAATTGATATATACTCCCTCTAGACCAAAGTCGTACAGCTCTGTGTTCCTGATAGAGCTGAGCACATTTATTTTCTCCAATTGCAGCCTGTTTTCATTTGAAGGTTTATTTTGTTCATGTAATGAAATATGCAGCATCAAATAAAGTGTAATTATGTTTTTATTTAAAAATCAGAACTTCCTGTTTTTTTTTTTGTTTTTTTTTACAGAAAAGTAATTTTTATTAAAAGGTTGCTCCATCTTGTAATGAATCATGGTGTTGACACAAGTGCATGGCCTTTTGACCCATGGGTAAATTAAGAAGTGCTATGTATCTTTTGCTATTTCAGGAAACAGGATACAAGAATGACAAGAGTGTGGTCACAAGGCAGAGTACTCTAACAGGACAGGAGCACAGTAAAGCCAAGGATGAAAATGATGATGAACTACTGACCAAGATCAGGTTTTCTCTCAGTTGAGACTTAATACTTCCCAGTGCATATGGAACTATAGGACCAATCTGGTGAGCCAAAGATGCCAACATCCCAACATCACTAGCCGTTGTGACAAAAGTCCTCCTTGTCTCCATAATGTAGGGATGGATCCAGAGTTAAGTAAGTGCTTGAAATTGGTTACTCCTGAGCTAATCCATGTTGATTGCAGGGGGAGTCAAGTTAATTGTATTCTTTGCATGCAGGGATATATCTTTGAATTGCTTACTGCACAGAGATACTGACCATCGTTGCTATCACACTGTTATTTAGACCAGGGTTGCCGACTCTCTTGGAATATTCGGGAGAGCCGGCAAAGCTCCTGCAAGCCCCACCAGCCATCAATTACTACTGTAATCCCTAGTGTTACTAGGGATGTGCGGGGCTTCATGATGTCATCAAGCGCCACTCATCCCACAGAAACACTAGAGATTACAGGAGTGATTGACAGGGGGTGGGGCTTAATGACACGATTTGCATAAATTGCGTCATTAAGGTCCCCCTTCTTGCAGAAATCTATGGCTTCCCTCCGCGTTCTCCCGGAGTGAAGCTCTAAAAAGTCGGCAACCCTGATTTAGACTTGGGATAGAAAATATCACCTCTCAACTCTAATACTGTTTGCAACAGATGAAATATGACTCCCCTGCAATCAACATGGTTTAGCCCAGGAGTAACTAATTTAAAGCATTTACTTAAGTCTGGATCCAGCCCGTAGACAGTCCCTCATGAATTAAACAAGAGTTGCAGCTCTTTCACAGAAAGCAATGTGCATTTTATGTTAAGTAGCAATATAATGCCAAAGCTTAAACTACTAAATCAGCTGTCATGTGTAACTTTATACTTGCTATATACTTTATTCAGGAAAGATAATCCTTTGAGTTAAGAGATTTTCAGTAATTCCCACGAGTGCTAGAGTTTTAAATATGTAATTTAATTAAGTGTTCTAAGCCAAGACATAGATTTACTGTCAATAGTTTTTTTTTTCTAGAGTTGATGACTGTTATAAATGAATAATATGAATAATATGAACAGGCTCATCAACTCTTTCATAAAATAAGGAGATTAATTTGTTGTGGCACAGTGGGAGGAAAAGTTTTCCCATGCCAGGCTGAGGATCAGAACGTACTGAAAGCCAGTTCAAAGCTAATGTTCTTACCAGACGTGCATGACCTTTATTCTCATAATATAAAAAAAATGTGAATAGCATATTATTCTAGACATGTTTTCTGTTACATAACTGAATTATCATTGGTTTGCCAGCAAAATAACAATAGGCCATTTCCATATTGGCCCATATTAATCTAACCTTGCCAGAGGGGCCTGATTAAGTGTTTCAGCCACCCTAAGATAACGCTGGGCAGTGTAAAATATATCATGGGCGCAGGGTGTGCAGTGCACATGGACCCCAGGGAAAAGGGGCACCCAACCTGCACCCAAACGTCTTGACTGATGGCAGGGTCACTATGAGGCTATATCCTATTCCTGCCTTCCAGCTGTCAGTGACGTAATTTATAGGTTCTGGACATTTAGCAATCAGAGTGATGGGAGGTCTCCAATGGAGTCATCCAATAATTATAATACAAGAAGAAGAAAGAGCCCACCAGGAGCCGCAGCATAGAATAGGTAAGGGATCTGGGGCCAGATTTACTAGGCTGTGGGTTTGGAAAAGTGGAGATGTTGTCCATAGTAATCAATCAGATTCAAAGGAAATTTAGAGCTAGATTGGTTGCTATAGGCAACATCTCCACTTTTCCAAAACCCGCAGCTTAGTAAGTCTGGCCCCTGGGTCTAAAGAGAGGAGAGTCTAATTTTTAGCATTCCTTCAGTCTTTTGTCAGCTTTCCATCAAATCAAGTTGAACAACACACAATCAGGCAAATAAGCGTTTGTGATCAACATGTTAACTGTATAGTGTGTTCCCTGCACTCCCCACATGTTTGATATAGCTTCCTCTAATAAATACTGCATTTTGTGCAAATCCTAAACATAACATTTTCTCCTACATCTAGAAATTGTAAAGCGCTATGTAATATGAAGGCGCTATATAAAATCATGTTAATAAATAAATAGTAAATGTCCTTTTTGCGTGTTCAGTTTTACTGTTCTGTTAGACAACTGCAGGGATTAGTAAAACAGCAGGTTAGCTCTTATTACTCTCAGTTACCTGTCAGGTTCCAAAAATGAATCAGGATACTTTATATACCTTACTAAAAGGGCAAGCGGTGGTTTGTATTCATCTGCAAATGCTTTGTTCTATTTATAAATAACAAGAATCACAATAGTTCTGATGCACAGCCTTGTCCCGCTATCAGGTGTCCCAGCAAATATAGAACAGTCATAACTTGGCTTTGGATTACTGCAGATGTATAACAGAAACAACTGTTAGATGCAAGTTGAGGCTCACCTCTGGAGGATTGTTACATTTCGTTGGGAGTCTTCGGTCCGATGTGCTGCTTTTAGAAATAGAGACAGCCGAAAGTTCCTTTTTGGCTGACTCCATTTCGAATGTCAGCTGGCCTTACTCAGGATCTTCACACCCAACTGCTCCATGCCCAAGATCAAGCGCCAGTTCGGACCCCCACCAATCGTCTCTTCGTTCCCAGAAGATTAAGAAAAGCGGTTCTTGTCGAAATCCACATGTGCAAGACAGCAGGGCACCAAGGGGTTCAAAAGACTTTAGAACTCCTTTCCCGGACAGTCTGGTGGCCAGGTATGACAAAGGATGTAGAAGACTTTATTGGTAATTGTACTGTCTGTGCCTGCAACAAGACTCCCAGACCTCTGCCTTTTGGTCCTCTCCACCCTTTACTCACTCTCAAACGTCCATGGACACACCTTTCCATGGGCTTCATAACCGATCTACCCCCTTCCCAAGGTTGAAATACCATCTGGGTGGTGGTAGATCACTTTAGTAAAACGGCCCACTTCACACCACTACATGGATTGCCATCTGCCAAGATTCTTGCTGAAATTTTTATCTCTCAGATTGTCAGACTTCATGGCCTGCCTTTGGACATTGTGTCGGATTGCGGCTCACAATTCATAGCCAAACTGGAGATCATTCTGTACCATGCTCCAGATCAAAGTCGGAGAAAGAGTTTGGTTATCTACCAAGAATATCCACATCCAACAACCCTCCAGAAAGCTAGGGCCACGATTCATTGGTCATTTCCTTATCACTAAAAGAGTAAATCCAGTTGCTTTTAGGTTAAAATTAACTCAGCCTCTAAAAATTCCTTCCACTTTTCATGCCTCCCTCCTCAAATCTGTGAAGAGAACCACCAACTTTCCATCACATCTTCATTCCAAACCTCCTCCACTAAAGATCAGGACAGGAAGAGTTTGAAATTGAAGAAATTCTGGATTCCAGGTGGTTCCGGGGTCAGATCCAATATCTGGTCCATTGGAAGGGCTATGGCCCAGAAAAGAGAGAGTGGGTCCCGGCTAGAAACATTCATGCCAGAATATTCCTCAATTACTTTCATAAAAAATTTCCTCAAAGACCCAAACCTAGGGTTGTCAAAACCCCTCATCAAGGGGGGGGGGGTACTGTTACCTGCTGTGGTCTGGCCAGTAACGTCCCCTCGCTTCCTCCGGCACCAGCGTCTGCCTGTTCTCCCTGCATGCCGTCACGTGGACGCGATGGCATGCAAATTAGCCATGTGCTCGCCGCACATGCTGCTCTCCGGCTCCCCCTGGTGGCCGATTAGCAGTTCTGGCTGCTAAACAGCCAGAACACTCTCTCTCTCCTCGCGCTGTGGCGCACTATCCATTACCTAGCTCCCGGTGGTCGCACAGGAGTTGGGACGCCCTCACTTAGCTCAGGGAGGCTGGTCCAGTCTCTGCCACCTGATTGGTCAGCCTCCCTGTAAATAGATGATGGGAACACGCTGTCCCCGCCGGTATTAGCGTCTGCTGCCCCGTGCTTCTGTCTTTGCTCTTGCCTCTTATATTTTCTGCCTAGTGCTCTGTTGCTTACTTGAGTGCCCCACTGTTATCCTGCCTAGTTCCTGCCTGGTGTCTGCATTTCCCCTCTCTCTACCTTGTTGTTCATAGCATCTGTGTGTTAACCCTTCCTGTTCCTGAGTGCTTGTTTTTGTATCCCGTAGGGGATTTCCCACTTTTGTGAGTGTGAGGGTGAGTTACCTAGTTTTGTTGTGTTAGTCAGTCCTGTCCAGTTTTCCCGGTCGCGTCCGTTTAGTGTTTATTGTCGTTAGTCACAGTCCAGTCCCTTCTGGTACTACTTTTGCTACTTACCCGCTTTCTCTCATCCATTCCCTTCTGTCCCGCTTCCTCTCTCATTCCTCTCACGGGCATTGCCCCAGGAGCCGTGACCTGTGGGTAAATCTGTGGTACCAGTCTATCCTCACCTTCAGAGGCTCTAGTGAAGAACCAGATCCTGCTTGCCTCCGCGACCTGTTCAGGCTTCCTCCGCTTCTTCCAGACGACCACCCCAGTTCTCATCCCAGGTAATTCCGGTGGTGTCGTTACAGCAACATATTCCCTATGTGGCTGAGTTTATCCATAGCCCTCTGGAACTTGGACCTAAGTGTATAAAAGTTGTCATTTTCTGTTGCTGGGGGTGTGGCTTTCCACAGCCACACACCAATGCATACACAATAGATGTGTCCACTGAAATGTCTAAACTACAGAATCAAGAATGTTATACCAGGTTCATAGTAATGATTATCATATAATGCTGTCTTTTACAGTCAACGGATTCTCTTTATGCTTGCGGGTCGACAACACAATTACTGAAATAATTAACTTTTGATGGCCTCTTTACGGTCTGTTAAACGTCAGAAATAATTTTTTGGCAGATGTTCAATAAAGATAATGAGCACTAAACAATGTCAGTAAAAAAATTGAAATCTGCATTATAAAAGAAACCCTTACTCATCTATATGTAAATGTGGACACTACATCAGCCAAATGCTATGTGTAGTAATAATAATAATACATGAAGCCTAAACACCCCTTTAATGGACTCTCTCAAAGATAAAAAAAAAAGATAGAAAATGTAAAAAGGCACAGTCCTCTCTCATTGCAGGAGAATGTTCTCATTCTGTGAGTAGAGGAAGCTACAGATCTACCCAGTTGATGTGAAAGAGGAGCTAATCTGAGAGGCATTAGCAACAAGTGATAAACTTCAGCATATGTTGCCAGAAGAATATGTTGGACTTTTAATTATAGAAAGAACATCATCATTTTTGGTAGCAGTTATTACGTGATCTAAATGTGTCACGTGTGAAGACCTCTGTGATTTGGTTTTGGTTTGTGTTTGCTTTTGGAAAACTGCCCTGAGTTGCTTTGGATTTCATAAAAAATATAACAAACATGATCCAAATCACTAAAACCCATTAGCTATTACTATGACAACATATAACAAACCAGCCTGGTGGCCTCTAATGTGGAAAGGTCTAATACAGGGGTGGCCAACCAGACCGGCCCTTAGAGCCAAAAAGTTACAGTCGAAGGGCCTGATCCAGAGGTACTCCGATGCGCTGTGCTTACTAAAGCACAGCGTATCGGAGTTCACTTACCCTGGCACTCCCCCTGTGCGAGCGTATGGCTCATTTCTTATGCCGGCTGAAGGCTACCCTAACTTCAGCCAAGGAAGGGGCCCACCCTCATTAAACTAGCTCCCGCGTGCATAAGGAGGGGGCCATACGCTCGCACAGGAGCGTATGGCCGCCTAGCCCGCCCTCCTACCCTCATTTACCTCCCTCCCCCCGCCCACCTGCACTAACCTTACCGTAGGGACGCTGGAGGACGTCCCCTCCAGCGTCCCTACGGCGCTGCTACGGACGCCCGATCCACGGCTCAAAAGCCGATCTTACGCTTACGCCCGCTGTCCTTGCGATGGCGGGCGTTATTCTGGATCAGGCCTGAAGTCTCAAAGAGCCGGAATTTATATATTCTACTTCCTCCACGCATAAAAATACGCATTTGTTCCCCCACACACAAATACGCAATTGTTGTCACACACATTCTCCCACAACCCACAAATACGCTAAATTACATGAATTGTATACTTATATTAAACTATGAACCTACCTGATGCAGGTTCCCTATGCCCCTTGCAAACAAATATTTAGACTCAAATGAAATAATATAAAATGTACAGTTGCACAGAACACAGGAATAAGAATGCTCCAGGCATAAGAGTGTAGCACTCCAGGCACCAGCATGTCCAAGGGTGGCAGGGCATGCTGGCATGTGTGGAATCACAATTGCCAGCATAACCTGTCATCCATTGTGCTGAGTCTTGTACTGTGTCAATAAATACATACTGGTGCACCGTTATATGTTTCTACTGTAATAGATACTGGGGTAGTTCCAGAACTACGTTCCCCATACGTTTATTTGCATAGCGTATTTACGCGTGCGTACCTTCTATACACTCCCCTAGGCACACCCCTTGAATGTACGTATTTTGTCAAGATACGCTTTTCAAACCCTACCTTAACTTTTGCCAACGTAACAGCAGTGATCCGCACACGTATGTATGGGCAATACGAATTTATGCAGCTAAGCACGCCCATACTGTACACTTTAAATACAAACCCCCGCCTACTTAACGTATTTCAGATGTATTTTGGACTCACGTAAAAATGGCATACTTACCATGGTGATCTTCTTCTGCATGGTCCAGGAAAGTGCTCTTATAATCTGAGGCAGACTTGGTTAAAAATAAAAAACCCAATGACAGACAATGGACAGGTCTTCCTAGGAAGACAGCGTGTCGAAAATGACAGAAGAAACCAACTTTTCCTATATTAATAAGCTTTGATTTTTTCACGCTGTCAGAGCTTTAGAATAGCACAACACAAACCTAAGTATATGGAAATCTACATTCAGTCACACCTGAAAACTCTTTGCAAATCCAACTACTCTCCTACTATTACTAAAATTGCTGTGAGGTTACAAAACTGGAATGCATAAAATTTATCACTCCTAGGACGTAACATTGGACCTGATTCACACTTAAGAAGGCTTTAGATTCTTAATTATGCGCAAGGCGACTCCCCTGACACTTCCCCGGTTTTCAGCTTCTTAACAGACTTACTAATGTCATAGGGCTACTTTATCTTTAGGTTCTTAGTTATGTGCATAGGGCGGCTAATTAAGAACGTTTCTGCCTAACCACGCCCATATTTCCTCATTTAAATGCCTCCCCACCCAATCTTCTTATCTTCCTTCTTAACCTTTCCCCAACTCGCCCCTTCCTTCTTAAGTCACTACCTAGAACTTAGAGCAAATAGGTTCAGAAGGGTGATTCAGAGCTGTCCCGTTCTTAAATCCTGTAATTCTTCTTCTTTGCTGCTCCTAATGACCATTTGGTCATTATTTTAATGATGATGTCAGTTACACTCTGGTCTCTCACGTCATCATTTAAATAAAAGGCGGCACCCTAATGACCAATTGCCTTTAGTGAATACAACGATTGAAAAATCACAGGCAAAGTCCCGGGAGTTTGGCCAAATCGACCTTTTTAAATTGACCCCCTAGAAATTTGTAGAAATTTACAAAACTGTTTACTTTTCTTTGGAGATGGCATAGGGTGAGGATATCTGCGAAATGCCTTTAAATAAGTAAAGAACAGGGAGGCAATGATTTCCCTGATATTGCAGTTTTTGGTCTATCTGCCTTATTCAATATCGCCTCTGACTGTCTTCTAAACCAAGATAATTTCATTGAAAAAGAGTTAGAAACAGAATTGCTTCACCTGCTCTTCCCAGGTGCTCTTCAACTTCTTCCTAAGTTACAAATTCCCATGCACACACTACATAATGTAATACTTGCAGATACTTATCAGGTTCGCCTCAACTGTACACATAAGTCTACCCAATTTGTTTCCAATTTTTGGGGAAACCCATCTTTTCTGTTAGGCCTAGACAGCATAATATATATTGCTAGGAGGGAAATGTATCTATACATGATACATTTGATCCATGGGGTACCCTGTATACTTTTTAGCAAATGAAACAAACATTTAAAATCCCTAACTCTCATTTTTATTTGTATCTGCAGGCAAACATTATATATTCTTCTTAACACAAAATTCTCCTGGCCATACATAAAACTAATTCACTCATTACTATTCAATCAATACGGTTAGGTATTCTTCTCCAATGGAAGAAAGAAAAATCATCATTCATCCATAATTTTTGGTTCTGCAGAAAAGGCGTATTGCGTTTCTAATAAAAAATACATTCGTTATTAGGATAGTAGCACCTTGTTTTCTCAAAATGACCTTTGAATGTTTGTGTGGTAAAACGTAATAGAATGTTATATTTTTTAGTTCTCTTCTTTGTCACAATTTCTTGTAATGTGACTTCCTCACTATATTTCAGGGGCGGAACTACCCTTGGTGCAAAAGGTGTAACGGCACAGGGGCCCATGCTGATACAAGGGCCCATAGCCATCATCACAGCACTGCCGAAGCTCCCCACCGGGTTACCTGTGCTATCATCAGGGCCAAAGCATATTTTTTGCACCTGCACCTCGCTAGTTCCACCTCTACTATATTTAATACGTCTTCTGTTTATTTCTTCTTTAAAAGGTCTTTAGTAACTGACCACCTCCTTCTGCAGCGTACATGAACCAAATAAACTGACAATCTGACCACAATTTCTGCTCCCCCATGTGTCTTTTCTTTTTTATTTCTTTTTTTGTGGTTTTATATTATTTTATGATTGTTTGTTTCTATGAGTGATAATGTATGCTAAACTATCAGAAAACATTACATTATAAAGCATCATCAGAACAAATATGTCAAGTTTAAGCTTTGTCCTCAAAGGCATACAAGTGCCTTAAACCTGTGTCTCTTGACATTCTTGGTTGTACAGATGTATTTTCCACTGTATCACCTATGATGTGACACCTGCCTGCAAACTTATGTATGTGTTACACGTTCATAATAAAAAATATGTGAAACCAATAAAGAAAAGAAACTGTGTGAAGTATCTTATCTGTGGTCAAAAGTCTGACCTAGGGTATGATTATTTTTAATATGGAGGTGAAGTGTTTAATCTGGGATCTGACCTTAAATACAAAAGCGCGGAGGGTATTTTATTCTATCTATTTTTTTGTAAAGGACTTCTTTTTAAATGAGTGTTTCTGATTTTTTATAATGGGGTCATATTAGGGGGAAGAGGGGTCACATTCCTTGATATGGCACTTCTTGGTTTATCTTAAGCCCATTTGAAAATGAGAATTATAATTTAATGATGTTGTGCCAATTTTAGGGTATTGTAAAATTTTGAAGTTGTCTCCTTTGTCACAATTTCTTGTAATCTGGTTTCCTCACTATATTTAATATTTAATAGATTTTATATTAATATGTTGAATGTAATCAGCTGAAATGTTTGCTTATATGAATTCACATAGATGATGGGCTTAAATGAACAATTTCAGATATTTATGCACATTTTTCTATATAAATGTATTGTTTCAGATGTATACATTTTATACATGGGGACCTAAATTGTTATATATATTTCATGTTATCTCTTCATGGCAGCTTTAATGCAGGATCACTGATCTTTTATTCTTGTCTATAAAAATCTTGTGATTAGAATTATAGTAATCAGCTAAATTGATGCTTGCTGATTTTTATTTTAAGGGAGACAATTTATCTCTTTTCATTTCTCTACCTCTGTGCATCAAGCATTACAACAGCCGAACTTTTCTTACACCTCAATGGGCTGCAAGATAAAATATGTAATGCAGCTTTGCAGGATGTGATCTTCTGACATCAGTCAGAATAGAATCCCCTCCAGAGTCTGGAACCTCTCTTTTACTTGAATATATAATAAAAGTCCTTAGGGCCGCCATCGGGGGGAAACAGCTGGAACTATAGTCCCGGAGCTGACAGGGACCCGCTGATACTTACTTAGCTCTGCAGCAGCAGGTATCTGCAGTATCTTATCTCCGATACTTGCTGCTCAGAGTTGTTCAGAGAACCTGCGCACTGGCCTGCTGTAAAAGCAGGTCCACGGTCCCCCGCCCCTATGTGACATCACAGATGATGTCACAGAGGGGCGGGCCCACTGCTGTGTCCTGAGCCCTGCAGTTTCTGATGGCGCAACAGAAACTCCGTCTTAGTCGGTTTTTAAAGAACCAGTTAAAATTTGTCCACTTTTAAGAGGCTTGATAAAAATGATGTTCAATTTGACAATTAATTTTATTCTAAATATATTGAAAACATAACTTTAGTTAAACTTAACAATTAAACAAAACATTTGTTGTACTTGGAAGATCCTGTACCTGCTGCTACATGAAAGACTAAATCATATTTAAAAACCTTCTATAATTGGGCACACATGTTACACTCCTTCCAGGGGTGTAGTTATCTAGGGACAAACTGACAGAATTCCCCAAGACAGGAAGGGTGAGGTGGGGCTCAAGTACTAATCCTGCATACACCCCTGAGTACAAGCTATGTAAGCCTGTAATGTTCGATCTTTCC
>WWET01001533.1:149849-165130 GCA_011038615.1 Limnodynastes dumerilii | reverse complement strand
CTAAATATTATACCTGAACCCTTTCATTTTATTATTCATTTATTTTCTTTTATAATATTTAAATTTCTACTATCTTTCATTCCACTCCCCTGCTCCCTACGATCATAGACCAATTTGATTCCCCCCCAGCCCCCCGAATTTCTTCCCCAGCACAGTTCTCTTCAACCTTCTTCCCCACAGTCTCATTTCCAAGTCTCTCTAGTCATCTGTTACCCACAATTTCTCCTCCTTCTTTCCAATCCCCTCCACACCACAATTTTATTATCCAGTTTCTTTCATTTACCTGCTCCTCACAATCTATTCTGCTCAGATGTCTTTAATCCCCACAAAAACACCAATCATATATAGTCAGCTCATTATGTATTGTCATGGCTGATAGCAGTTAAAGTTGCAGAGAGCTGGGGCCGTATTCAGACCTCCAGCCACACTGAATATGCAGCCGGAGTTTACTGATATGAACTACTGCGCATGTGCAGTAATTTCGTTACACTATCTACGTTACTTTTTGCAACGTAGATTGCGTATACACGGTCTTAAAGGTCTGAATACGGCCCCTGGACACTATTTCTTTGTCCTGGGATGGAGTATTTGATCTTTAAAACCTATTATAACTAGGGGCTTTGTGGCAGGTTTTACCTTTCTACCCAGGAATTAGTGGAGGAACATTGAGTAATAGAGCTTGGTTTAAAAATATACACCTGCACGGGTGTAGATCATGCAATATGATGATGTCATTTCACACGACCTTCATAATATACAGTACAGTATAGACCGTTACCTGAGCATAGCATAGGCTGCACCATCAGTATTTTTGCTGCTGCCAGGTATCAGAAAACCCTGGAACCATGAATATTTTAAGGGAAACATGAGGGCATGAATATAAACTGGAGGGTGGTAGATTCAGAGGAAATGTGAGGAAACATTACGTCACTGAAAGGGTGATAGATACGTTGAATAGTCTCCCATCTGAGGTGGTTGAGGCTGACATAGTAGAACAGTTTAAACATGCTTGGGATAAATATAAGGATATCCTAAATTGTAAACTAAATTGAGGGTAAATAGGGTCTAGGGTCAGTATAGTTTTGAATAAACAAATGGGCAGACTAGATGGGCCATGTGGCTCTTATCTGCCGTCACTTTCTATGTTTCTTTGTTTCTAAGGAAAAAAAAAAATAGAGAAGTTGGCAATTTATTTAGCAGACCTTATAGAAGAATATTAAAGTGATATGAAATGTTATAAAGACAAGAAGAACATTGGTTTCAACTCACAAACCACCTTAGTATACTGAGTCTCTATTACATGTAAAAGAGGGTTAAGGATGCCTTAGCTTTGTTGATTTTAAACTAGTCTGCATTGTTTGAATGTGTATCAGCTGAACAGACACATTAGTAAATTATTCAGCATCAATCTATATTGTGATCCAATACATTTAACTAACACTTTGCTGAATGTGGTGGTAGCATATAATAGACAGTACAATGCTCTCGCAGCTTCAGTCTTACTCAAACAGAGAAAAAAGGTTAACAGTATTCTATGTTAAATCACCTTAAAACCATGTTTAAGCTGTCTGATCCTAGAATACAATGCTGCCATTGTCAGTGGTGTTTGCATTGTTCTGCTGAGCTTTTTGCTGCAGACTGTTAGATCAAGAGACAAGGCAGAAACAATGTTTACACAAAACTTGCATCTAATAAAAGTATATCTATAAATCCCCCAGTTCATTAACAATTACAACATACATTAGATTATAAAAACCCTTTCACATGCTTAAAGAAAAAACATGTTTTCAGCTGTTTCACTATATGTATTACTATAGTTAGCTGGACTGAATTCATAGATTTTCATAACCACCCTTAATGATTATGTATTTATCTGCAATGGCCATTCAGCGAGATGTTTGTGATGTGTGAGAGCAGCAGTTATAAGGCTTTATAGTTGTTTTATACACCTTTCAAAATACACATCAGATTCAATCACATTATTGTATTGAGCAAATGCGTTGTGGAGGAATAGTATCTGCAATGCAGCCCTATCTGAGTATTATAGGGCCTGATCCAGACCTCCGCCGATGCACTGTGTGTACTAATGCACAGCGTATCGGCATGCACTCCCCCCGACACGCCACCTGTGGCCGGCGTAATTACACACTGTTACGCTGCTGAAGGCTACCCTAACTTCAGCTAGCGTAACAGTGTGTAATTAGGCCGGCCACAGGAGCGTAACTAGCCAAACCCACACTCCTGCCCTCATTTCCTTACCTCCCCCGCCTTCTTTCCGTAACTGTTGTAAAGTTACGGTGAGGAACGTCCCCTCAGCCATAACTACACAACAGTTAGGGACTCCCGATCCTAAGGAACATGTGTCCTTAACTAAACCGGGCAGATGTTGCAAAACTGCCGATCTTATGCATATAGCCGCCATAACCACAGCGGTCGTAGTTCAGGATCAGGCCCAAAGTAACTAGACAAGAGATGAATGCTATTACCAATCATCATTGACAGGATCTTTTATGCCTGTAACATATTCCATAACTTGGTGGAAGCAAGTGTTTTTCATATACAGTTTCTGCTAATATTTATTATTTAACATTATTGAAGAGTTCAGGCTCAGGGTTCACTGTGAGCTTACTATGTAAATTGTAAATAACACACCATCCTGCCTGAAATTTCCTGGTGAATGAAACTGTTGATAAAAAGAGATGTGCTTTAGCATGATTTAATAAACTGCATTACCTCTCTGGGAATTCTTAGGGTTAGGCTCTTAGGAAGGGAGGGTTAGGGCTAACCTCTAGGGAAGGGTAGGTTAGGGTTAGAATTAATGGAAGGGAAGGGTTTAAGGTAAGGATTAGGGAAAGGGTTGGGGTACAATTTACACTTACCATTCAGCGGTGCTCCGGGGATTGATTGCTTTGCCTCTTCGAGGCAAAAGCAATCGATTTCCCAACCAGTTCGGAACTGGTTGGGAGAGAACGGCCCTTTCGAAATGGGGCCATTCTAAGTGGAGACCCACACCCATGACCATGCTTATGTTTTACAATGAAACCTGGCTGCCACTGATATAAAGGCTTGTAACTGGATTCATTGAGCCTGATCCAGACCTACGGTCATGAAACGCTCATGTGTGTAGCGTATTTATGCCGGTGTACCTCCGATGCACTCCACTTGGCACTCCCATTGGTTGTAATTATTTTTGCCTTCTTACACTCAGCAAAACCTACCCTAACTTTTCTGAGTGTAACTGCGTGCGTCCGTAAGCTCATTGCGTAGTAACGACGCTTAGCACGCCCATACTGTATGATTTAAATGCCTCACCCCGCCCTCAATTCGTAATTACGGAGATCATATGCCTGGCCCGCCCCCTCGGGCGTAAATACAAAGCTGTTAAAATCAAGGCTCAGTTTCTCAGACCGTAACATGAGCTTAACATCTGCCCTGCGCATGCGCAGTAACTACAAAAGACCGTTTTTACACTTATGCCCGCCGTAAAAAGGTGGACGTAGGTCTGGATCTGGCCCATTCTTTCTAACTTGTAAATCATAACACAGGTTGCAAAGTCGTTTGGCTGCTTTAGTGAATAAATTTAAAGTGAATCATTTTAAGTGGTATTTGAATTCAGAGTTATACCGGAGTTAAGCTGACCACACACTAGAGCGATAATCGTGCTGATTTAGCAATTATCGTGGATTGGCCGAATTATCGCTCTAGTGTGTGGTGCCGATAATTGACAGAAACGGGCGATTATCTAAAAAAAATGGCTGCCGTCAAATAATCTAAAGGATGGTTTGCAATAAAAATTATCGGTTATCGCCAGCAAAATCGTGCAGTGTGTGGGCATTGCAGAAACCCATGATTAAACAGGTTTTCTGTGTTAAGAAAAACAAAAGTAACAAGAGTCATTTAAAGAGACAGTTGTCAGATTTTCTGAAAAGAATGTACACTTTTTTGATTATGGCCAAATGGTCAAAGTTGCATGGTATTATCAATGACGTCAGCACACCCAATATTATAATTACAAAACTTATCAGTTATGGGTAAAATGCAACCCCTTACATTGACGTCAGTTTTGTTATAGCTTGTTTAGAATGCTTGATAAAATGGTATTACATATTGGTGGCTCTTTCTTGGACTTGAATTATTTGCAAAGGTTAAAGGTAACGTGCAGCCCTTTGAAGGTTTGTCTTTCCTGAAGTGTACCAGTAATGCTAAGATTACGGCCGCTTAGAATCCCGGGTCAATGCTGTTTTTTGGTTGATCTAAGTGCTTATTTTGCAGAGTAATGCTGGCTTTTAGTGTTCCCCTAATCCTAGTTGTTATGAAAGATATAGACAAGCTTCACAATCATAGTTGCTAATTCTATTTATTTTATGGATTCAGTCTTTATTTTTACATTGTCATGGGTTGGAGTTTTTTTTATGGTTGCATGTAGGCAACGAGAGAGGAGCCATAACAGCGAAAGAGAGGAAATACATATGATTGTAAAATGGGGGTTAGCTTAGTGTCAGTAGGGGTAAGTGGTTAAGTTAGTGATAATTTGACAATGTATGTGTAAGTGCATTTAGTGTGATAATAGGCAAGGGGGTTAGTTTAAAGTAAAGATGGCTAAGTGTTGATTACTTTTGTAAGAACTAAGATTAGGAGAAGTTGATTTAGTACAAACTTAAAGAGGGTGCTAATTTAATGTGAATTAGTGTGAATTCAATTCAAATTTTTTCTTTCAAATCAGCATTATTGCAGAATATCAATGGTTTTATACAGATTAATTACATATGTAGAAAGTCATACACCAGTACACAAATTGTTGTGATTGGCTCACCTGGTATTAAAGAGGATTTAAGAATGGTGAGTTCTCCTTTGCCAAGAAGACTTCCCAGGCAAATATGGATATCATTCTCAACTAGTTCAAGCTGGGTCTCTGTAAGAGTCTGGTCCACATCTGAAGGCTCTAAAGTCTTCTTTATCTCATTTCCTACTTCACCTAACTCCAACAACTCAAACTCAAACGTATACACTTGGGTGAAGAGGCGTTCTATAAATGCCTTCATTAGACAAGTCCGCTGGGGTGGCAGGATAATTTTCACTCTGTTCAAGTTCTTTTCATCCAGTTTTTGCTTAATGTTGTATAGTGTTGCAGCAACACTAGCAGTGCTGATAAACTCGATGCGCTTCTTCAGAGCTTGGAAAGATCGGATTGCCCGTAAAAATATTTCTCGAGCATCATTACTGTCACAATCAAAAGTTTGGCAGTACATTATGTAGATGGCAGGATCGTTATTTTTACCAATAATATCCATAGCTTTGCTCAAAGTTTGGTTAATGCTGTAATAATGGGAACTTATTTCCACACTAAACATATCAATTAGAACAGCCTCAGTCATCTTTGCTGTAGAAAAAGAAGAAATATATTTATTTCAATTTTACAAACTTTAAGCATATCCCTTGACCAGACCTAAAAAAAAAACAACTTTCCTACTTTTAACTCAAATCACCTATTTTTATTTATTTTAGAACTATATAAAAGAGTTAACCAACTGACAATACTGATGACATACACTAATCAGTAAAAACATTCTAACCACTTTACTAATATTGTGAAGGTCCCCCTAAGCCACAACAGCTTTGACTTGCCAAAGATGTTAGCAGCCTCCATAGGCTGGACATCCCAGATTCTGAATCGGATTGCGATCTTAGGAATTTGGAAGTCAAGTCAACATCTTGAACTCTTTAGACTGGACCAAGAATGATGTGATGTGGGGCGGTTACCACAGTCAGAGTATGAAAAATGTCTGCATTTCATCACGTGATCTCTTCTGGCTTCCAGCACAGATCGATGCTGCCATGCTGGAAGCCACTGCAATCGAGGGGTCCGCCATGCGTACAGTATGTACGCATAGTGGGAGGGGGGCTACATTTAAATTGTACTGTAAAGGCTTAGGTTAGAATCTCATTTCCATGGGGCAACTGCATAATATTTAATGTATTGTCCTGTGTTTAGAAATCCATACGTGCGAAGGGAGTGGTCTCACACAGTGATCTGCTGCCGCTGCAGATGTAGTTCTGACTATGGTGGACTTCTGGATCTGGTCCTTTGTTATGTTCCTTACACAATTCCTGGCCAATTTGTGCAGTGTGACAAGGAGCATTGTCCTACTGAAAGGGCAAAACTATCTGGTAATACTGCTGCAATCCAGGGGTGTACTTGGTCTGAAACTATGTTTAGGTAGGTGGTACATGTTAATATAACATCTACATGAACGCCAGGACACGAGGTTTCTCAGCACAACATCGCCCACAGCATCATACTATGTCCACCATTTTGCCTTCTTTCCATATTGCATCCTTCATCAGTAGTTGCAATGTTTTTGCTGACTGGTGTATGTTAAAATTATGATTACTATAGAAGCTGGTAGAGCAAAATAGCAAGAGTTAGCACATAGCCCCAAGTGTCAATCTCTACACTGGCTTCCTGTCCCTCTCAGCATTCTCTTTAAGCTCCTCACCACAACTTACAAGACTCTCTCCTCCTCCCTTATCTCCATCCTCACTCCCTTCTGCTGGTGACCGTCACCTCAACTCCAACCTGATAACTACCTCTCACTCCCGCATCCAAGACTTCTCCCGGGCCGCCCCTCTCCTTTGGAACAACTTACCACATCCTTTTAGGCAATCCAGCACCCTCCAGTCCTTCAAACGCTCCCTCAAAACCCATTTCTTCAGTCTAGCCTACCCTTCCTCCACCTAAGCTTACCTGCCCTTCCCATCTTCATCACTGTGTCTCCTGTTTATTTGCCCTCTCTCACTTAGCATGTTAGCTCTTATGTGCAAGGTCCTCCTCCCTCCTGTCATCACCCCTCTACCTTGTCCTCATCTCTTCCACCTTTTTCTCTCTACTGCTTGTCTCTGTCCTTATTCCCCTCCCTCTACACACATTTCCAGCATCTTTTTTTCTTACATATTGTTCTGCTTTTATTTATTTTATTTATTTATTTAGTTTTTTGTACTGTATTTTAGTTTTGCTTTGTACATGTATTGTGTTCCTTATTCATCTTTTTTTATATCCTCTGTTAATTATTGTATTGAATTGTATATATAACTATTGTCTTTACTATTGCCTCTGTACGGCTCTGCGGATACTGTGTAGCACCTTATAAATAAACGTTAATAATAAAATGCCAGTGTTGCCTCGGGGAAAAGTGGGTTGGGGGAGGTATGGTAAGGAGGCAGGGAGGGTGTGGCAAGGGAACCTCCATGCGTATTTTAATTCTTAGGAAGGAAAATACGCACGGTTACTTAAGGTAGCCTATGGCTCTCATAAGTGTCATTAGGCTCCTAAAAACGGGGCTGGACAGGTGAGTTAGCATTGTCACTATATAACAAGAAGGTGTATTAAAGGTTGTGGTGCTGGACGGATGAGTAAGTGTTGTCACTATATAACAAGAAGATATATTAAAGGTTTGAAATCTATCCAGAATAAGCTAAGTTTATGGCAAAGTCCACCAAATATATAGGAATATATATCTGATTGCTATTGGTATAAGTGATATTCCATCCCAGTACAGTGGTTCCAGGCCATTTGCAGAGTACTTACTGGACAAGATTTAGCATTTGTTGTAGTGATGTGACTGTCAGGTGCTTGGCAGTGCTCTTAAGTATAACCAGTGCACTCTAGGGACTCCGCAGTTACTAGGAAGCACATAATTATTTAATATTACAGGTTCCTGTATGCTTTTTCAGTTTTTGCTATCACCCAGGCCAAAACATACCAGTCAGCCCAAGAAGTTGGTGCAAAATATATTATGGGACAATTGAAAAAATCCTAAAAGCATGCTTCTGTATGCAACTTTTACAAAAAAAAGAACTTCACTCAACAAGTAAAATTTACTGATAAAATAAAAAAAGGGGAAAAATAAATTAATATATTTGTTTTGGTTATGTCTCTCTAGTTTTGTTAAGTAACAGGAAAAATCCAACAAGAAGCAACATAGTTATTTTGTCATATGTAGCAAACAAAGCCAAAGCTATTGCAATGTTACATACTGCGTTCATGTTTCTCTTCCTCTCTTTAGCTAGTGCACTATCCTCATGTTACCTTGGCATACAGTGAGTGATCATATTTTGTATACATGAGATTAATGTCACATGACGGACGGTATCATTTTCCAGACATCCAGAAAGCAGGAGCTAGTAAACACAGACGCTTGGGATCTAACATATTTTGGCTTGTCTCCCAAATTAACAATAGAACTTTTTTCTTTGAAGGAGTTCACAATTTGTGATAAAGGTGTACATACACATAGTACTGAATATAGACTTATGTCATTCCCCTATTTTCTATGCAGCCAATGTGAAGCTATTATAACATACTGTAGCTCTGAGCTGGATTGCAAAATAATATCAGACATAGGCTTTGGTAATAAGAGGTTATTTTAATTTAAAAACAAATGGAGTACAAATCAACACAGGCGCAAAGTGTAAAGCAGCCTACCGTAGTGGTAAAGGTACGTACCACTATGTACCGTCAATAAAGAAAAAAGCAAAAATCTACAAACCTTAGTAGATAACCACTTGGCTGGCGCACACTATTGGAGATCCCTTAAATTAAAGGATTTCAGATACTGGGGGAATATATAAATATTAGCATCAAAACAGTGAAGAAAATAAAAAGCAAACCTTAAAACCATCAACGATAGGGTAATTAAAATCCTATTTAAACGTGGTAATTTAAGGAGCCTATAACTGGTGCTAAGTAATAACTAAACAAAATCTAGAGAATTAATCTAAAGTGCAAATACATACAGTGATTTGCAAAGAAAACGTAATTGATCCTATTAAGACTGTGAACCATATAGATGGATATTTGAACACAAAAGGTGAATGGGCTATCCGAAGTGCAGGGGCAAGTAATAACGGTAGTCTTTCAGATAATTAACAAAAGAGTGTGTTAAAAATTAGAAAAAATATGCAAAGTGAAAAAATATGTAGAAATAAGGATTCTCAGTCTTGTGATACCAATATTTATTTATATAGTGCTATCAGATTACGTGATGCTTTACAGAGAATATTTCACATTCACATCAGTCATTAGGGTTAATTTATTCAGCAGTCAATTAACCTACCAGTGTAGGAGGAAATCGGAACCCCCAAATGAAACCTACGCAGATGCGGGGAGAACATACAAACTCCAAACAGATAAGCAGAATGATTAAGTATGGGAGGGCGCAACCTATGCAGAGCTGCCTATCACTCACTCTGGGAGGTGTCACTTAACCTTCCAAATCGATTGCATAGGGGTTGAGTGAGCAGGGCACTAGCTACTAAATTAGGATAATATAGTCCTAGTAGGATAGAAATGTGTAACATCTATCTATTTTCCCTAATATTTATAAACAAAAGAAGGAAAAGCAGGAGGTCAGTGATGATAATTGCTAAAAAACAGGTCTCTGAAATATTATAGTATCTACCTATATAACCTTATTGATTTATTCAACCTATATATATTATCTTAAATTTGCTGATTGTTTTCTGTTAGGAAGAATATTTGATATAGTTGCACCTAGCACTTTACATTGGGATCATTGTTGTTATTTACTCTATGTAGAAAAATAAGGTAATATATATAGGTTAGGTCCTTATTTAATCAATCAATAGAGTTATATAGGTAGATACTGTAATATTTCAGATACCA
The DNA here is from genome assembly GCA_011038615.1 of Limnodynastes dumerilii. NCBI lineage: Eukaryota > Metazoa > Chordata > Amphibia > Anura > Limnodynastidae > Limnodynastes > Limnodynastes dumerilii. The sequence continues at coordinate 155,448 of WWET01001533.1, read as the reverse complement.
CTTCTTTAGTAATCATCACTGACCTGCCTTTCCTTTTTCTGTTTATAAATATTAGTGAAAATAGATTGACATTTCTATCCTACTAGGACTATATTATCCTAATTTTGTATCTAACGCCCTCCTCACTCAACCCCTGGCTTTCTTTCCATACAGATAAGGCCTAGGCCCGGAATCAAACTCATGACCTCAGCGATGTGAGACACAAGTGCTATTCACTGAGCCACCGTACTGCCCATTATGCTATATGTCTTCTTATATTTCAGTTAGTAAAATGAAATTCAAAATAAAACAAAAATGATTTACATAAAACAGAGACAATTTGGTAGGATGGGAGACAACATATATACCCCTTTCAGACAGAAAAACCAGGTTAAACCTGGGTCAATCTGTCAGACTACAGCTACTACCCGGGGACAACGTGGGTTGTAGCCTTTCACACTGGAGCCGTGTCTGCTGATGCAGACAGTGCTGCCCATCCCCCATCTTACATATTTTTTTATGGAACCCGGGTTGAATGACCCAGGTTCCCCGTTCATACCGCAAAACGGGTTAGGCTGACCCAGGAATAACCCTGGTGTGGACCAGGGTCGTGGACCCGGGTCAACAGACACGGGTTGACCCTTTCACACCAACACCCGACCTGGGTTATTCCTGGGTCGATAGCTTGTTCTGAATGGGGTAATAGTAACATATTTCATTTTCATATGTAAAACTTTAGCCCTTAGTGATGCATGGTGTTCTCGCAACAGGGTTGCAAACATGACAAAAAGTGTAAAATATATGTTTGCATGGTCAACTAAATTAAATCATAACTTCTGATTGTGGTAAAACTTTCATGTTGGTCATATTTTAAAGCTAAGGGACCATAGATCTCATAAAAAAAATGTATATTTAAATATTGACTTCTAAATTTCAAGATCATACGATGTGACCTTTGGCCTTGAATATTTAAAAATGTGTATGTATAATTTTTTTGTACATAAAGTATGTTATGCAGTTGATACATATTCACGTTGGTATGAGTTTTATTTTGGGAAACCTTTGGGAACAGGAGTAAAAGAAATTATTATATAATATTATTTGTTTCACTGCATCTGTTCCCAAAGGCATCCCATAATGAAACCTATACCAAAGAGAGAGTGTATTTAACTGCATAACATACTTTATGGACAAAAAAATCAATAACTTTTTTTAAATATTCAAGTTCAAAGGTCAAATCATGTAATTGTTACGGTACCCCGGGCTTACCCCGACAGGGAACCGGAGTGACCAGAGAGAGAGAGAGAAGAACACGGGACTCACCGGTTTGTAGAGCCTTATTTCTGTCTGAGTATTCGCTAGAGCCCCTGATGGTGGGGATAGACTGGAGCTGGTGGGACTTCGTTAGGATACGCACCTTTAGAGAAAACCCGGGAGAGGAATAGGAGGAACAGATGGAATAAGACAGGACTAGCGTCAGTAAGAGGAGAAAGTGGGAGGAGACAGATCAGTAGGGCCTGACCTGTGACAAACAACAATAAACACTAAACAGTCACGGAGGACAAGAGATGGGAGTAAGACAGTTTGGAGGTAAGTAAGAGAGGAGAAGTGGGAGTAGACAGGTCAGTAGAATATGACCTGTAACAAACAACACTTAACAATGAACACTGACGTGAAGACAAGAGAGGATGACGGGACTGACAAGACTTACTAAACAAACTAGGGCAGTCACACACACACATACACCAGCGGTAACCCCCGAAGGGGTTAACAGAAAACAGACACTCAGGAGAGGCAAGGCAAACACGAATGGTTAAACACACGAAGGTTGGAGAGAGGGTAATGGTACACTAAGGAAAACAGGCAAGGTACTGGGCAGGTATAAAATGGGACACTCAAGAACAATAGAGAAAGAGCACAAGGCAAGGAGAGGCAGAGAAGCAGCAGGCACAGTGACTGGGAAGAAACTATAACCGGCACTGAGCTGCTGCAGGCATGAGCTGAAATAGAGGCAGGTGGCCTCTGATAGGCTGAACTCAGACCAGCCTCTAAACACTGTGTGGAACGCCTCCCAGAGTGGGGAGACGTGGTCAGAACTCCGGGGAGGACGTGGAGCGTGCACCTGCCTGAGGCTGCGGCGCCGCTCCACGTGTCTTTGTTGACATGCTGTGATCAGAATGTGCGGCTGGAGAGGAGGGGGAGAGCCCCAAGGAGGAACGGCTGCTGTGGCTCTCGCGTCGGGACTGGCCTGAACGGCAGGAGGGGTGAGTCAGCCGCGTGTCGGAGCGGCACATAACAGTAATCTTAAAATGAAAAAGTCAACGTGAACACTGTGCATCACTGAGGGCTAAAATGTTACATATGAAAGTTACTTTATGTGTTAACCATCCTACCAAATTTCATGAATATTTGAGACGGTAAAAACTTACTTTTTTTGTGATGATTTAACATGAAATTACTTGATTGCTATAAGTAAATGACAATAATATGCTACATGGAAACTATTTTAAATGAGATGCTTAATAGTAATTTGCCTAAGTGCGTAATTTTTAAACATTGTGGCTTTTTTCCTCTTCCAGCGATGTCTTCCAGTGGCAGCACTAGTAGCTAAAACATAAATGTAAACATACATGACAACAACTATTAAGTACCATTGAAAACCAAAAATCCGACAAGCTGAGAATGACTAGTGACTTCTAGGATACAAGTCTTTTCTTTCATATGACAGAGTGCTTGGTGGTTCGTGTGCATGGAGCCTTGCCATTCTTATTGTCATAGCAGTTTATCTACTTATCAAAGAACAGATACATTATTCAAACACATATACAATACAACCAAGGTGCAAATAGTTCATTTACTGCTACAACATCCCTTCTCCCAAGAATTTACTACACTGCACATTGGTTTTGCTGTAGGATTGTGTAAACGGTCTGGTTGGATTTTACAAGGATTGGACAAGTGTATACTTAGCTTTATAATACTTCCTATTAAACGGACCTATAAAATCTTATAGACATTATTGAATAGTAAATCTTGCAGGGAAAGGAATTTTGGGCCAGATTTACTAAGCTGCGGGTTTGGAAAAGTGGAGATATTGGCCATAGCAACCAATCAGATTCTAGATGACATTCTCTAGTATGCAATAGGAAAGTAAGAGCTAGAATCTGATTGGTTGGTATGGGCAACATCTCCACTCTTAGTAAATCTGGCTCTATAACTGGTGTTTATATATTATTGAACTAGCAACAACTTTTTGTAATACATCCCTGATCAAGTGCTGACAGGCCTCTCAACTTCATGCCTCTTAATCATAGCTTGCCAATACCATTGCATTACTCTGTCCATATAGGGATCATGCTAACATACACAAATTCTTAGTCTTCTGAGCTTTATCATGTTATATAAGTGTATATATGCACAACATCTCTGAATTGTTCCTGCTAATTAAATATTCATAAGCTGAATTATTACCTCAGTGACAGCTGTACACAGTGTTCATATCAGAGTTTCATCACCTCTCCCCTCCATTAGTTCACATCTATTTCTGATACAGACAGCTTGACCTTTTCCTTTGCTTCCATGGATTTCAATTATTTTAGCATCTCCTTATAAGTGTTAGGAAGATGAAATCATTATGGTAAGTTCTACTCATGGTAAACTGTAAATGTATTATGAATTATGCATTTGTTCTGTTATAATTCTGTTATATGGTGGTTGTGAGAAAGTGAGGTGAATTAAAATATTAATATGGTCTAATTTCAACATTTTAATAACATCTTGATTAGTTAAACATTTTTTATGATCCCTATTATAACTATTACAATCTAATCCTTTTTTCCTCCAGAAAATAAGACAAGCAAGGAAACAACAGTAGTTTTGCACTGAAATAATTCATAACAAGTGCCAGGCTCATACACATTGGCATTGAAAAAAACACCTGTTAAAAGCATAGACAAAATCTTAAACACCTTTTTTTTGTACTTAAAACATTCATTCTCAAAGCCACCATGCATTATGTTCTTAAGGAGAGGCCCATATTATTTTTAGTATTATTATTATGTTTTGTAAAGTACCACATGGTTTCATGGTGGATAGTGTGGAAATCAGTGTAGATGGGCAAAGTACTGGTAGTCAGAAATAACATTTGAAGGCTGGAACAGAGAGTAATTGGGTACGGTTGGGAATAACACAACTGGTTAGAAACATGGAAGTGGCTTTCAAGAAAATGTGAGTAGTGGTTATTGAACATTAAGGGCTGAATCCAGATCTCCATCCGAAACCTGACTTTTGCTATGCTATGCAAAATGCATAACTCGGGTCTCTAAAAGGAAAAGCGCGTGAATGTTCCAGTTGTTACGCGTGATTTACCTGTGTATCTCTTATTGTATGGAACTGAGATCAGCTCAACAGGGCAGGTCTTCCCTTCTGCCCGCCTAAAGTATGCAACAGGCATGTTTAACTGGTGGAAGTCCCGGCTTAGAAAGATGGTATTGCAAAATAGAGACAGTCGAAAGTTCCTTTTTGGCTGTCCCTATTTCGAATACCCATCTAATTTAAAAATTTTTGTTCAGAATGGGTAAGCATGTCTATCGCATACTCACCCAATAATTTTTGTGAAAAATTTGAAAACGGAGCCGCCGCTCCTGTCCGACATGCTGCCAAACCCGCCAGGTTAGTGTTAGGGTCAGGTTACGGGGAAGGGAGGGTTGGGATTAGAGCCATGGAAGGGGGGGTTAGGGTTAGGATCAGGCTGCGAGCAGTGGAGGATTAGGATCAGGCTGTTGGCAATAGAGTGTTAGGGTCAGGCTGCAGGGAAGGGAGGGTTAGGGCCAGGCTGCGGGGAAGGGAGGGTTAGGGCCAAGCTGCGGGGAAGGGAGGGTTAGGGTCAGACCGCATTTATTCAATCTACTTAAGAAAAAGACACGTAGAATACGTTAAATAATTACTACGCATACACAGTAGTCCGGTACTCTGAATACGGGCCAGAATTTCTAATTGCTTCTCACAGGACCTAGCTACATTTTATGCTGAAATCACATCTAGAACAATATGCTAGTTTAAAATATTTTTTTATAGTAGACCACAAAAGGAAACACATTTTCTTTATAAGGATATTATAAACGCTGGGTTGGTGGTTCTAAGTGCATCAATTGTCCCATCAGAAATTGTGGGGCCCGGGACTGACAAAATATGCAGGTCCCTGCCCCCCCCCCCCCACACAAGTTCCAAAAAAAGAAATGAGCCTCTGTGATAGCTCTATGGCGCAGTCTGACAGCGCTCCACCCAGGGATCGGGCTACATGTTTTTTTGCCATAGTAAAAATATTTCTCATAGCATTTTTAAGGAGTATTTCTAACCAAAGATGAGTATATAATTATCAGTAATTAAATAAAATTTTAAACTGGTCTATGCTGTTCCAAACATATCATTTATAAGAAATATCTATGATCGGTTGCTCCCTTATCTAAATGCCAAGATTTGGATATCATATTACACTTTACCATTTTATTTAATTACTAAATTATATGCTCTTTAAAAAAAAAAATCTTACTGAAATAAAATATTCAAGATGGATATATATGTATGTATATATATATATATATATATATATATATATAAA
>WWET01001533.1:80978-103098 GCA_011038615.1 Limnodynastes dumerilii | reverse complement strand
ATGTATGTATTTTACACACAATTATCCATGTAAAATTGTGCAGCCAAGTAATTATTCTGCCAAATGACTTGGGTAATGCTCTGCATGTATTGTAATGTTTTTTTATTAAACTATAAGTAAGCAATCCTTTCTAAATATCCCCCTTTATTTTTTAGGTTTTCTGAGAATAAGATGGATGGCAGCTTTGATTGTGATTGTGGTGAGCTGGAGCCACCTGATCATTAACAGGAGAACTCTTCTGTAATTTAAGGTCTGCCACGATTTCCTCTTCGGATGCACTGTATGCAAAAAACCCCACCAGAATAATTTTTTATTGTGCTTACCAGCACCATAGAATGACGCTGCTCAGGACCAGTTCAACACTGAATGTATCTGCACTGTGAGGAGGATGTTAATAGAAGCCTTTTTCTTTCATATTTATTCACGTTTTTGTTTAACGTTAACTTGTGTTGCACACTAGTGGTGCGTGCATAGTATGTCATTTCATTCCTTTTCACTTCCATTGAGTGTTTTTGTTGATGTTTGCTGGAATGCTGCATCTTTCGTGAACTATGAAATCTGTCATTTTTATGCAGTCAAAACTGATCTCTAACGTTGCTGTGTGTGGGATATACCAGGCTTGGTTTGCTGATACGCAATGAAAATTGGAGCACACCACTCTAAAGAAGAGGTTTTTGCGTTTTTATTATAGTAAGGTATATTAAACCCTTTCTTTAGATACCAGCAGTGGGTTGTCTAATATTTAGGAAGCGTAAATTTTTGGAGGAAGTAAAGTAGCCGAAATGGCAGAGAAGTTTGAAAGTCTCATGAACATTCATGGCTTTGATTTGGGCTCTCGATATGTAGACTTAAAACCCCTGGGCTATGGTGGTAATGGCTTAGTTTTTTCTGCTGTTGATAATGACTGTGATAAGCGAGTGGCTGTGAAGAAAATTGTCCTGACAGATCCTCAGAGCGTGAAACATGCTTTGCGGGAGATCAAAATTATCCGGAGACTTGACCATGAAAACATTGTGAAAGTTTTTGAAATTCTCAGCCCAAATGGACAGTGCTTAACAGATGATGTGGGCTCTCTAACTGAGCTGAACTCTGTTTACATTGTTCAGGAGTATATGGAGACCGATCTAGCCAAGCTCTTAGAGCAGGGCCCACTACGTGAAGAGCATGCCAGGCTTTTTATGTACCAGCTTCTTCGTGGGCTTAAATATATCCACTCGGCTAATGTGCTGCATAGAGATCTCAAGCCAGCAAACCTGTTCATAAATACTGAAGATTTGGTAGTAAGAATTGGAGATTTTGGTCTTGCTCGTATCATGGATCCCCATTATTCTCATAAGGTGAGTAAAATATGTATTTCAGCATGCTTTGATTTTAGATTCTAGATGCTAGCAATCTGGTGTAGTTGGTAATTGTGTTTATAAATTAACCATAGAACATTTGACCCTTGGTCTTCTTTTTAAAGACTGGAATTTAATTTACCATTTTTAACAATGTTGTTGTTCACTTGTCAAAACAACCGATGTAAGGTTATAGTGGCAACATAAAGCTTGATTGGACAAGCCCTTGACGTGCAAATAAATTAGCTGTTTTTCCAGAACAATGATCTGAGGTCTGTTTGAGGACAAATGTTTGTGGCCATATTGGATCAATATGGTTGTATATCTGGTTAGTTCTATTCTAAATCCATCAAATCTGGTCTGGAAAATGACCACGAAATCTGAGAAATTGTGGATTTTCAAAGTCTGTCGCTAATGGTCAGCACTGTTACTGTCCAATTGACTGTCAAAATTGCAGCATTTATTTTTCAGCTATTAACAGGTTTTTATATAGTGCTATAAGATTACGTAACGCTTTACAGAGAATATCTCACTGACACTTTAGTCCTTGCCCCATCAGTAGCCAATAACGACCAGCATGTTTTTGGAGTGAAACCCACGCAGACATGGGGAGAACATGCAAACTCCACACAGATAAAGCCTTGTTCATGACCTCAGCACTGTAAGACATAAGTGCTACTCACTGAGCCACTGTACTGCCCCAATATATGGTTACTTCTAGTCAGCTTCTGGGAACTGAAGGCTTTTATTTTTGTTACAGGCAGCAAATATGCTAAAACACTTTCTAAAATCAGGGGTGTTTTTTGTGAAAGTTTCATTGTTTTTTTTATGTCTTTAAACATACATAATGTATTAGACTTGTTGATTGTTTTAAAAATCCCCTTTCTTTCCAGCCACATGCAGAGTCCTTTAAAAAAAATACAAAATTCCACAGAAACCAAGATTTCTCTATAATTTCCGTTGATTAGAAAAAATGTATGCATGAATATGTTTAGCCAAATGAGACTTCTGGGATTTATTGTGAGCAATGTACACATCCTGTTATGAATCATAATTACTATATAACCTCAATAGGGATTTGTGCTTCAATTCATTTTGTTTACGGGTACTCTTAATGTTGTCTGTCCCTGAGTAAAGCTGTCTTCTGTCACACTGAGGGAGCATCATAAACTTTCAATCACTTATTAATATGTTACATATAGTTATACACTTAATATACAATTTAAGATTATGCTTTTTTTTTTTTTCCTAAGAAAAGCAATTAATTTTGTTCTGATCTCCCCTAAATCTGTCACCATTCTCCCATGTAAATTAGACACGTCCTTTTACTTCAGTGGGTGTGTCATTTAAAATGCAATTTAATCCATCATTGGCTTAAAATGAAAGCTAGTCAGATTTTTGTAACCTGGCCAATTAGCAGTTACCCAGGTAACTTGTCTGTATGATTGACAGCACTCTTACTGTATTCTAACAATGTTTAAATTCACAACTAATAGAATGGCCAGACCATAGCGTAGATCAATAGATTTCACTTGAATATTCCCTTCTAGCATTTTGAGTTCCAATAGTCAGTTTGTCTGAATTGAACCTATAGGCATATTTACTTCATTCTGATAATATACATAGTCTGTTAAAGAAAAATAGATCTTGCCGCTAGAAGTTGATTAGATTGTAAACATGGAGGCAATATTTTGTTTCCAATGCATATCTTCATATTTATGTACATACATATATCTATAATATCTATATATCTCTATATCTATATATCAAAGACATGCATTATTGTGGGTTATTCTCAAACAAAAAATTGTGTTGACTGTATATTTTTTACTATTTTTACCCCATTAAGGGACATCTTTCTGAAGGTCTTGTCACAAAATGGTACCGATCTCCACGCCTTTTACTTTCACCCAACAATTACACTAAAGCTATTGATATGTGGGCAGCTGGGTGCATCTTTGCTGAAATGCTGACTGGAAAGACCCTTTTTGCAGGTAAGTGAATAGTAATGTTTTTTTTTTTTTCCTATGTGTATTAAGGGAAAACTTTTGCATTGGTTTATAACTGCAGTTTAGTGTAGTAATGTAATAGAGGATAGTACAAAGATATAGCAAAGTGGCAGAATTGTGAAATAAGCAAAGGCAAAGTAAAGGTCATTTGCACAGCATAACTGCAAAAATATAAATATAATTGCTGTAATACTGTCCTTTGAAATGCAATCGATAAGAAGTGTGTAACTTGGGGAGGAAGAAACTGAAAATATGGTTTAGGTGTAAGTTGTTTATTTTTTTTTGTAAAGAAAAAAGGGCAGTGAGAAGGGAATTGGGGCTTTTCTTTAGTTCAGTAGTGGCAGCTCCCATTGATCAAGAGCCACTAGTATAAGCTTGATCAGTCCACAAGTATAAACTTGTGAGAAAAGGTCGCTTATAAATACTAAAATGTCCAGATTAGTGTACCAGGTTGCAGAATTACATTTTTTGTATCATTTAGCATCCTTAGTTAAACATGACCAACATCCTTAATCTGTGTTTCTCCTATTTAAGGTGCACATGAACTTGAACAGATGCAGCTGATTCTAGAATCCATACCTGTTGTACATGAAGAAGATAGACAAGAACTTCTCACTGTAATCCCAGTTTACATAAAAAATGATATGACTGAGCCACATACTCCTTTAATACAGCTACTTCCAGGCATTAGCCCTGAAGGTAAGTACCTCTAATCCTCATTTTATTTGTTTCATAAGGTGCTTTGTTTCTTACCTACATAAATTTATTATTTACATGTGTTTCTCTTCGTTATCAGCACTTGATTTCCTCAAACAAATTCTGACATTTAGTCCTATGGATAGACTAACAGCAGAAGAAGCTTTGTCCCACCCATACATGAGCATCTATTCCTTCCCATTGGATGAGCCAGTTTCCAACCATCCTTTTCACATCGAAGATGAGGTAGATGATATATTGCTGATGGATGATCACTACAGCCATGCATATAACTGGGAAAGGTAATGCATTTCTGGTTTACAGCTATCAAGTCTGTTCTTTGCATGTTAAATGTCACACTTCAATATTTAACAAAATGTATTATGGCAAGCTATGAAATTTCTATTTACTGCTGTTTTTAAACGAGTTATAGTTTGATTTTTTTTAAGTGTCATTTTAATCGCTGTTTTAAAAGGTGGTTGTAAATAAAATAGTCACATAGATGTAAATGCGCTGGCTGAAAAATTGACTTTTAAAAATGAAAAACAAATCTCATGCCTTTGTGTTCCTTAGATATCATGAAAGTCAGTGTTCCGAGCATGATTGGCCGATACATAATAATTTTGAAGCTGATGAAGTTCAGCGCGATCCAAGGGCTTTTGTCTCTGATGGAAGTGATGAGGAAGAGGTCCAGGTAGACCCTCGGAAATATATGGATGGAGATCGGGAGAAGTACATGGAAGATCCAGCGTTTGATCCCTACTTTTCCGTTGAGCCTTCTTGGCAATATCAAAATCACCATGAAAACAAATATTGTGATCTGGAGTGTAGCCATACTTGTAATTACAAAATGAGGTCCTCATCTTACTTAGATAATTTAGTATGGAGGGAAAGTGAAGTCAATCATTATTATGAGCCAAAACTTATTATAGATCTTTCTAACTGGAAGGAGCAAAGTAAGGAGAAGTCTGATAAGAGAGGTAAATCTAAATGTGAGAGAAATGGCCTGGTAAAAGCTCAGATAGCTCTTGAAGAAGCTTCACAGCAGCTAGTTGAGAAAGAACGACAGAAGCAAAGAGAATTTGACTTTGATTCATTTATAGCCGGTACTATTCAACTTAGTTTGCAACATGATTCTTCCAGTGTAGACAAACTCAATGACTTGAATAGCTCTGTGTCTCAACTTGAATTAAAATCCATAATTTCAAAGTCTGTAAGCCTAGAAAAACAGGAGAAAGGAATGGCCAACTTAGCACAGTTGGGAGCCAGAAACCAAAATTCCTGGGAGAGCCCAATCAGTAGTGAGGAAGAATGCTTCCTGATAGACCAATTTTGTTGTGAAGTGAGGAAAGATGATCATGTTGATAAAGAAAATACCTATACAGGCTACCTAGATAATTTATTTAGTAAGAGAGAGGAAACCGATGTGCTAGATTCTGAGCCTACAGAAGATGAAAAATTTGGCAGCAAAGAAAATGAAGAGGGCTTATGGAGTTTCAGTGATGACATATGCCTTAATAAGCAGCTGGATTGCATTGGTATTCCACAGTTTCAAAACCCAGTTGGATCGCCCCTTAAATCAATACAAGCCACGTTGGCACCTTCTGCCATAAAATCATCCCCTCCAATCCCCCGCAAAACCTACAGCAGCATTCTCAAACATTTAAACTAAAACACTCAGTAATTTCTTTTCATGTACTTCATCAATTGTGCGTGTGTGTAATTTGTTAATTTCTTTCATTTTGTTTTCTTCACTTTTTTTTACCCAACTTGTATTTTAGTATGTATTTAACTTTAGTTTTGTTTACCATTGTTTTTACAATCTTGAATTATTTTCTACATATTTTAAACTGGCATGGCATTTGCACACAAGGAAAAAAAACCAACAAAATAATGCAACATATGTGGAGACAGGAAAAATGCACTAAGTGAAGAATAAATCAAATCAGTTGCTATATTTCTCATTAAATGATCTTGCCTTGATGTTAACACAGTGAGACATTACATAATGTTTTGGTAAAATGTAGGTTTGATATTTTTATTTTCAAAGATAATTTCATATAGTGTAGCTTTTTTCATTTCTTGAAACACATGTTACCAGCAGCAATTGAAGAATGCAGATTTTGGTATTCATGTGTTATCTACCTCAAGGTAACAAGAGTTAGTGGCCGTTTGTTAGCCACCAGTAGTGCTATCCATCATGGACCTCTGTTAAGCCAGCATTATTGTAGTATCTATTGTTAAATTAGAGAATTGCAGAGATATTTATAAATGTTCTGGATTTGCATCCTATGTAGTGAAGTATTTAATATGCAGTATTTTATTTATTATATAAAAAAAAAAAATGTTGTGTTTTAGGAAAACAACATCATCTTGAATGGTTTAGAAAAATGGTCAACAACTTGTCTCTAGCTGTTGAACTACCCAAAATGCTGTGCCTATTGGCCAGACATACTGGGGCTCTGATGAACAGCTAGAAAGCCTCAAGATGCTCAACTTAAATCAAACTTTGATTTATGGTTTACATTTCTACATATTTAACCTGCATATTAACAGGTTGGTCTTCATTTTTCTTTTTCCTTCCCTAAATTTCTTCATTTCAAGGAAAGTGCTCACTGTGTTTAGGAATTTAAAACGTCAAAGTGCTTGACAGCTGTAAAAAAAGAAAAAATCCATAGGAACTGCTTAAATAAGAAATACTTCTAGAAACATTTTTTTTTTCTTGCAATGCTAACAGCGTGCATGGAATTATGGTACAACATTACTGTAAGTTAAGATTTGCCTCTGTAAGAATTATTATTTTTCTCTTGGATTTTACTGTATGTTTTTACTGAAATTTCTATTGTTTTTGAACCTGCATGAAAAGAATAGCATGTAGTATCTCAATTCTCTGGACACATTGTTTGCCTCTGAATTTTGCATACTATTTATGTACTATTGGTTCCCCTATTTAAGAAAAATAAAACATGGCCAGCAAGAAATGAGTTTTTTTATTTTTTTTTATTTGTCTCAATGAAACGAAGCTGCATTTAATTTGTATAAGCAGAAGTGTCAATTATTTTGAAATGCAATATTAAATCCAATTTAAGTTTACAAATTGCTTATCTTCTACAAGTTGCTTGTTCACAACTCTATCACATCCTACTTTCAGAAAACTGCATTTGCAATAGTGACACAGTGGGGTATAAAACAGAAACAAATGCATAATTAACACTTGAAACTATGCTATATTGGGGTAGAAAACGTAATACTGAAGGCTTATGTGTCTCAGCACTGCATGTGTTTTGCTTAAGAAAATGCAGAGGAAACCTTTTCCCCAGATTTTGCTTTTTAGCATCTATACCCTTTTCACATCACCACCAAATACCCAGGTTATTGGCCAAAAACCCATGTATTTGGTGGTGATGTGAAACGTCCCATTTTTGTAGACCCAGGTCTAATTACCTGTGATACAGTCCTGGAAAAAAAGAAGGGTTATTCCCAGGTCTAACACAAGACTGGTGCCAATGTGGAATGTCCCATGTTGTTTATCAACATGGTTCCTTCAAGAAGAAACTGGATTGAATAGATTTGTTTACTATTGCTATGGCAATGTTAAACAAATCACTTCGCTGGGAGCCGTGCGCTGAAAAAGAAGCAAGCAGCAGTTTAGGATTCCTTGTAGGACTACTTTCTGGTCCGCCATGGCTCTGCTCCCGGAAAGGAGACGGGCAACTACTAAATTCGTAATGGTGAATAGTGGAACTGCAGGTGGACCAGAAAGGAGACAGACAATTACTACTGCGGTTGCCTGTCTACTTTCTGGTCCTCTTGCAGTTCCACTATTCACTGCTATGAATTTTGTAGTTGCCAAAAGTCCCATGTAAGAAATTCTTACAACGTGGCATTTTTTTTTTTAAACCCTGGCAATAACCTGGGTTATTGTGCTTGGTGATGTGAATGTGGTTCTAGTTAGGCTATTGTATGCTTCCATGGGATACACCACTATGCTCTACATGTTTCTCTTCCTACATTTCATACCAGAAGTATAACTCCCTAAATGTGGAGATGCTTTAGTTAAATGAAAAGTTAACATACAATGTATTTGACCTAAATGGAGATATTATAATGCTATTATTTTAAATATCCATTTTATTAGGATGAATATCCCCTTAAAATAAACAGCTAATAATTTTATTGAGATAAAATTGTACAACATTTGTCATTTCTGTTAATTGATTTTTCTAAACCAGACTGCAGATAATGTGACATGGGTTGAAAATATGTTTCTACCCTATTCCTGTTTATTTATATAGATTGTAAACAACAGATTGATGTCTTGACAGCTTGATAATGTGTACCAAAAACTGCAGAATCTACCAATCTGTTCAGAAATGCTGCTTTGGTAATGAGGGTATACAATTTCTAAGAAAGAATTTGAAATAGTATATTTTTTTGAGGATGTAGATTTTTTTTTTTTTTTAAATGTATTTGTATGTGTTTTGATCGGGAGAGCGGGGGTGGGGAACATTTTTTTTTCTGCCAAGGGCCATTTGGCTATTTCTAACGCCATTAGTGGGCCATGCAATATTATCATCTTAAAAATGAGCCTGCTATGTCTGGTCAAAAATGTTCATTAACTCACCCCTAATGTGAGCTTTGGAAGAAATTGGGGGTGTTGGCCCAAAGATCCGGCTGCTACCACATTCAAACTATTCCCCAATGAGAGTTTTCTGGTCAGGATCCAGGAGCAGATCGGGAGGGCTCTGTAAGTGGGCAAAGGGATTTTACGGGCTAGTGCACTAGAGAGCTTGTCTGGATGCCAAACCACACCCTGCCTGCGGAATACCAGACCAAATGATTTCGGGGGCATTATATGGCCCTCGGACTGAAGCTTCCCCATCCCTGCTTTAGGGTAATCAAGTATCCAGGATAAGAAAAAGTCGAAGAAGGTATGTAACGCTTTCAATGCAAAACCTTTTTAATATTAGAATACGAAAACGGTAGCAATGACAAAAATAGCCAAATTCAAGACTAACAAACGTAATAAAGACTAAGATTAAAAGGTCTGTTAAACCAGAATATTTGTGAAGGTGAAGTAGTTCTTAATCCTGGCTTGCAGGATTTTTGTCATTTAATTTTTAAACTGGGGTCACATGCTAATCACTGGATAAACTCTAACAGACATTATATTATCATCTAACTAATGTCAGTGGTATCAGATTTGTATAGTATTGGGTCATTGCTAATTGAAAATTGTATGTTAATAGTTTCTGGCCTATACCTATCTATTAAACATATACCGTAATATATAGTTTTAATGCCATAAAATTGGCAAAATATATAGATTACCATTATGTAATATAATAAAAATGGAATGTGTAAGCAAAGCTAAATCTGGAAAAAGTCCACAATTTAGTCAAATATTAACATGCTTATTTGTACTCTTATGTCACTTTTATCACATTCTGTACAATTATTGCTTCATTCTCTTCTGTAATCGCAAAGGTTCTTGGAACCTAGCTCACACTCTACTGGAATTTGTACAGGTGGACATCTGGCCATAAAAAAAAACTACTAATACATTCATATTTGGATGAATAAACCTTGGTCTTCAGCGATATTAATATGCAGGTGATAACAAATAATAGTAAAATATTAATTTAAATAATATTTTAGCTATAGGAACACAGTACAACCGTTTCTTACCATGGTCCATTATGATAACTGCAGCTAATCCTGATGTACAACGAAAAGTAACCAAGTGCAAAGTTGTGGAAAAATGTATACACCGTTTTGGAATGGCTACACAACAACACGCAAAGTGTTCTACTCGCATGAACATATAATGTAAAAAATACTTGAAAACAAACCATAATATCAGAGTAAAGTGCAACAGCGGAAATAGCAGGTGCAGCAATGTCACCCACCGCTATTGGCCACAAAATTTTGAACTCAATAGTTATAATGTCTTAGAGTTTGTTTAATGGACACTTGCCAAAGGACTCGGTCTCTTG
The DNA here is from genome assembly GCA_011038615.1 of Limnodynastes dumerilii. Lineage (NCBI taxonomy): Eukaryota > Metazoa > Chordata > Amphibia > Anura > Limnodynastidae > Limnodynastes > Limnodynastes dumerilii. The sequence goes on along the minus strand of WWET01001533.1, from coordinate 93,060 downwards.
GAATGAAATATAGAGTTGGGTAGCAGGGCTATTCTTATGTAGCTGCCAGTCGATCAGAAAGCACTGCTTTCAAGGTGACAGTTCAACATATTTAAATATGCAAATTAAACCACTTTCCATCTCTGTCTGACAAATAGAGATCCCAGGCTAACGGAAAACATCAGAAACGTTGCGAATTTTTTACCGAATTTTCGCATACGATGGTCGTACGCTCGCTGGCGGTCGTTGCTCTGGATCAGGCCCCTTTTTCGGTGGTCCACTGAAGCAACAGGTCTGGCGGCGGCGGCCTTCTAAAATTTTTTGTGAAAATGAATGGGTGAGTATCCAATAGGCACATATACGTTGCACCTCCACGCCTCCTACCCGCCCTCCCCAGCTAAAGTAAATACCTACCCCTTCCCATTTCTACCTAAAAACGCCCAGAGGTGGCATTACGCCGCCTCTTTCTACGGAAATCGCTGCGTGTGGTCTTTAAAGACTGCACCTACGCTATCTACGTGCCGATCGGCTACATAGATAGTGTAAATTACCTACTACCCATGCACAGTAAGTAATTTCGGCCACATACGCACTTAAGAAGCCGCAGCCCATAATTCTTAATTGTAGACAAAATAAACATTTGGAAACAAATGTGTATAGCTTTCACTTTTTAATTTTTTTTAACAATTTTATTGGAGCAAATAATCTATATTTCAGTTCAGGATTTCACACAATGTCTAGAACATTAAAAGGTAAAAAAAAAAAACAATGTGAAAGCAATAAAAGGTAACTTTATAGCATAGTTGTTGGTAGTTATAGCAGAAACTGAATAAGAAATCAAGTACAATCAACAAATAGCTATTATTTTAGTTATATAAATGAACAAGGGTATTCTGCTCCACATCACAAACATAGCTCGGTTAATAATCACTACTTAGTTCTATCACACAGTTATTGGTGGCTCATTGACATGCATACGAAGGTTGTATTAATACGTGTTGAAAACATTTCTCTATGCGTAACTTAATGGTGTAAGGGAGTGTATCAATAAAACTTTCCCAGTCTCCAAAAAGTTTCTGTGTGCGTTGTTTTTTTTTATGTATAGAGGCCTCCTGCTAGTCCTTACGAAATACTTGGAATAGTTTATGATGGAACATCAATGGGGAAACCTGAATCCACTGTTCAGCATGCACTTTTGGGCCACTTCCGAGGCTATCAAAAGTACTGGGATGGATTCTCACATTCGCCTATAGTGGTATTAGGGGGGGCATATTCTATTAGGTATTTTGACGTATACATCTTAATTTGTTACCAATATTTTTTTGTCTGACAGACTGATAGAATCATATTTAGGACATTTACTAGAGTCTGCTAGGCCCATGCATAAGCTGCGCTGTGGAGACAGGTATCCCCGATGGAATATATTTAAGAATATTTTTCTGCATGTACTCATCAGAAGGATGCTGCATGAATATACCAGTGCTTTACGGATAGATTCCAACGTCAGGTCCCGAAATGTTTCCAACCAGATATGCAGGAACTAAGAAGGTTATAATGTTGTGATATAGCATTTCGTCCATTCAGGGGTGTGACTTATTCCTTGTCCAAGTCGTTATGCCAGTCTTCTGGGGATAAGGATCCAGTTATTGTTGTAATAAAGTGTTGACCTTGATGAATACAAAATGTATATGAAATGGGTAGTTCATATTTTTCTAAAAGCTGCGCTACTGTGAGGTCTTCTATCACATTCTTTCACTAGGACACATATGTTTGATATACCTTTGACCACCCAATGGATGAATGGATAGGCTGCCTGACCTCCCTGGAATAGGGGACTGCGAAGTAGGCTTTGTAATAAGGAGTATTTGTGGTTAAGTTTATTTCTCTTATGCACTGCCTTCCATGTGGTCCAAGCCAACATCAGTAGTGGGTTTTCTGAGGGTTTTCATGTCGGCCTGGGGCACATGGGAAAATTCATTTAATTTAAGTTGGGAAGGAAGGACCGATGTTTGAATATGTATTAGTGGCAGGGAATCACTCTGAGAATACTAGCTTGAGTATATAGCTTGAGGTTTGGGAAATTTACTCCCTCTGCTTTGGTGCTTTGCTATAATTTAAGTAGACTGATCTAGGTGGGCTTGTGTTGCCATATGCATTTGTGAAAGTATTTTCTATACTCCCTTTAATGTTATGGGTGTCACCTGAAGTGGGTATAAATGTTTAGGGAAACTTATCATTTTAATAAGATTAGCCATTTGCAGATAGGTAATGCCTCCCATCCTTTGATTCCATGATCACCTACTTAATTATGGATTGCAAGTTATGAGAGTAGAGGTTAGAGATATTTTTAGGGATTTGTACACCCAGTTAAGTTATGGCTGATTTTGCCCATTTTAATTGGTTGTAAGAGCTTCAAGGGGGTGTTTTGTTTGTGTTTAGAGGCATTGCTACTGATTTGTCCTGATTAATGGTAAATCCTGAGACCAGGCCAAATTGTTGGAATTAGTGACACCAAGAGACCTTATCCAAGGCCTTTTTGGCGTCAAGGCTTAATAAGATTCCCAAGGATGTGTTAGATTTGTGATGATAAGCTGCCACGACAGCAGCTATTGCTGTCCTAATATTTTTTCATGGAATGCCTACCATGCATAGTTTCCATGTGGAATGAGTAAAGTTGGGAGGATGTCCTGTAAGCGATTGGCCAGCATATAGCTTTATAAAATACTATTAAAGCAATAGGCGAACTGAGTTTTACTGCCATATACTAACCCACATCCAACATTGTGGGCCCCGTATGTTGGAACTTTTTTGTCTGGTCCTAAAAGATTTGTGTTTGCACAGTACTTGGTATATCTCCTTACCTTATTCAACCAGTAGGCAGCACTACAAATTGAAAGGCACAAATATGCTCCCTGCACCTCTGTTTTCAAATCTAGGTGAGGAATATTTTCAGAGACAACATCTAGCCAATGTTTAGTTAATTAGATTCAGAATACAAAGTCATATTGTGTGGTTAAAATGAACATACCATTTAAAATCTGTTAACCACATGTTTCAGTATATAAGAATAAAAGAAAGCAGACTCTTATACTGAAGAACAAAACAGCAAGCATGAGTTATCAATTCATAGATTGTTTACATTTCCAGCTCCCATATATAGCACTAGTGGTGAGAATACATACATGTGTTTTACATAGAGAAAAAATGAAAAAAGGTGCGCTTTTGATATCACCTAATTTGGTTTTATTTATTCAGATAAAATAAATTCCAATAAATGCAAATACATATACATCAACAATTGGATATATAGAAAGATAGAATTAATAAAATATAAAATTAAAGTAAAAAAGTCCAGCAAGGTACCAATATTAAATTGTAAAGGGGCTCCTTACTAATCCAGTCACGGAATGTATGATCACCTATAGTGGACTATGAACAGTTTATCTTTTGGTAATTTCGGACCGGATTCAGAGTTACGAGCATGTGTGATGCGGAATCGCACATGCTCATTTGACTACGGGCTATTCAAGGATGCACATCCGTGCATCCTATAGCCCACTCTGAATAGCACGTAAGGTGCTGTTCAGAGTAGTATGCATTAACCCCCATCATGTGTATCCAGCACCTATTAACCCCCATCATGTCTGTCCAGCACCTATTAACCCCCATCATGTCTGTCCAGCACCTATTAACCCTCATTATGTCTGTTCAGCACCTATTAACCCCCATCATGTGTATCCAGCACCTATTAACCCCCATCATGTCTGTCCAGCCTCTATTAACCCCCATCATGTCTGCCCAGCACCTAATAACCCCCATCATGTCTGTCCAGCATCATGTCTGTCGCGCCGGCCCTGGTGTTAGGGTAAGGGTCATGGAAAGGAAAGCCTAGCGTAAGAATAGGGAAAGGGTTGGGGGTTATATTTTATACTTCCCATCGGAGCAACATGTTCGGTGCTCTGGGATTGATTGCTATGCCTCTTCGAAGCAAAAGCAATTGATTACTCAGCCAGCTCGGAAAGGGAGGGGAGAGAACAGCCCTTTTTAAATAGAGCCGTTCTCAGCGGGGATGCACACCCAACCCATAGATGTAAAACCAGGATTTTATATTTTGTGGGTGTGTAATAAGGAATTAACAGACTGTGCAGTTTTTTTCTATTTTTTTTTGTATGATAGAAGTGAACAGAGAAAGTGATTAGATAGACTGTGGAATAGTGTATAATAGGGAAAAGTCCACTAGAGACAAAAAAAATAACGAATATTACATGACAGTAAATTGGTAAGGCAGTAAAGCAAGCCATACACTGCATGTTCATTTATCCAATTTGCCAGAGCTGATTGATTATCATGCAGTATATGTTACCTGAGCAATTAATGGTATTGATCAGATAGATAACGCATGATTGATCTACATTTCTCTCACCACTATTCCCTTCTATATATGGGCATTAGCGAGATCTACAGGATGCTGTCGCCATGTTGATGTTGATACTTCAATCTGATGTTCATCACTGGTCAAAGCAATTAAGCCTATTACCTTAGAGATAAATTGCATTATAAGGTACACAACTAGTGAGTAGTTTAGTTAAGCAAAATTTTCCAGTTTTATTTTATTTTAAGTAGGCGTTTAAATGAAACACAATACTATTATTTCAGAGGTTTATAATTGTATTGCCCTAAAGCATTTCACACAAGTTAGGCTTATTAGTAAGTGATATATATAAACTAATAACAAAGGTCAATAAAAGTCAAAGTTGACAACACTGCTTTGATAAACTATCAGTTTCAAACATTCATGAGCATCCAATATCAAAAAAATTGTACTACCGTGAATATGGGCTGCATGCCCTGTACACTATAAAGAAACCTGATGACAGCCGTGGATTTACCCAGGCTTAGCAGCTATGTCAAAAATGTCATTTCTGTGCCATGACTCTTTTTGGATGTACAAAGTCAGCATATTGCTTGTTGCCTACCCACCTGTTTCATTCAAACCAAACATCGATATCTGTAAAGGTTTATGGAGAAATTAATCAGAATTTACTCATTTATGCCCATTGCTGTTTTTCTAAGTGTTTAAGAGCCTTGCAGCTGAGGAGCTGAGCTGTAATTGGAAAGTCAACAGTTTACTTGCTGGCAGTTGTCGACAGGGTCAACTGATCAACTTTATATGACAGGGTCATTAGATCGACACCTGTCAGATAGAATATTGTAAGATTCACTGTGTTCAGCATTTCAATAACCCTAATGACCAACTAACAAAATAATTACTTCCGGATGATGCAGCTCCAGTGGTGATCAGCAGGACAGATTCTCACATAGCTCCAGTGGCAACGGGAAGGAAGACAGAAAAAGAGAGAATGTAGAGGAAGGCCAGACAGAAGAGAGAAAAAGTAGACCAAACAGAGGGATCGGATGGAAGAGGAAAAGAAGACAGACAGAGGGAGAGGACGCAGTAAAGGGATGCAGTTTAAGAAGTTTTTATATAGACTCTTAACCTTTTTTTTTTTTTACATTATTTTTAATGATACAGACTATCGCATATTGTCAACTATATTGATGTTGTCAATGTTGTCACTGTCATAGTTATTTATTAACCACATCTCAATCCAGATGTCCCTTACTACATCTTAAAGAAAGTGGGAGCAGAAGAGCAGAAAGGAGGACAAAAAAATGAGGATTTCACAACAGGTTTTCATAATGAAATTGTCTCTTAATTAATAATGAAACTAGAGAAAGACCCATCACCTCAAGTTGTATGCGTTCATGGGATCATAAACAGGATATTTGGGCATACGTAGAATAGAACATATTTCAGCTATTCCTAGAAAGTGTCACTTTTCTATAAAGTTGGACAATGATTACTAAAAAATAAATTTTATAGCATAATCATTTGGAAGAGGGGACAGTTTTTTTTTTTTAGCTAAAATGGGTGTTACAAAACATCTCCCACATCATGTTTTTTACAGAGCAGGGTAGAGGGCTATGTTTGCTTATATCTTAGTGTATAGCAAATGGGGACATAGTGCTCCTTTCTGAATAATTTGAGAAATTTTTATTATCAGAGACTGAAAAAATTTCTGTAGTCTACAAAAAAACACAGTAAACATTTCAAAATGTTACAGTATGTCCCGCAAAATGAAATGCATTTATACATTAAGTGCTGTAAAGTCACAGATTAAACTCATTCTGGTTGCTACAACAGCAATTACAAAATACAACTGACTCCACAATGTCAGCTATTTCATTGCCAAAACCTTTAAAAAGTGAAGTAAGAAAAATATTGAATTCCTTACTTCCGCACTACTGCTCCTGGACATCCTCTCCTACACTCTTCCCTCCACTCTGTCCTCATTCTCTACTTTGGAAGAATGATGATCAGTGAACCCTGTGGGCACTTTAGTGCCAGCATATCAACGGTTGGCTCTCTAAACATTGCGCTAACATACTACATCTGTTTAAACAAGCCTGTTAGTGCCTAATTCAATTGCGTTATTTTGGTTGCAATGCAAATTGTGCTATAACCGTCTATTATGGTACCCAGGATTCAATGATTTTAATACCCACCTCTATGGGATGCTTATAAAAATCAACAATATAAATTTGCATTGAAACCAAAATAATGCAGTTATTGCAAAATCATTGCATTAAAAGTCACTGAACCTTAAATTATATTTACCCAAAGCACTTTTGTTTTATCTACAGATTTTTTTCATCTTCTAAATCTCTCCTCTACTTGGTTGATCTTTGTTAGTGTAAAACTGCCTTCACACAGATATGTCTGTAAAAGCAGTTGCTATTTATAACCCTGCAGTAAAACAGTAATACAGTGAATTTCCATCAACAGAGAACTATTTGTTACGGCCATAGCAGTAATTAGAAGGATACAATCATGTGGGTATGGAATGAAGACAGCTTCTGTTTCCTGTGCCACAATAAGAACCAGTGCTTACAGTCTGGCCACATCACAAAACATTCTTGCCAACTCTCCCTGAATGTCAGGAAGACTCTCTTAATATTTTCCCCCGACTCCCTGAAGGTTTTCTCTCTGATTGCAATGGATAATGAAATTCTCTTATCTCCAGTGAGGCCCATGGAAGTTGTGGCCATTATCATGGTGGCCAAGATGTAATCGAAACTAACATGACTTCAGTAAGCGGCTCAGTAAGTAGCACTTTTGTCTAGGTCATTAGGTTGATTCCTGAACTAGGCCTTATTTGAGTGGAGTTTGCAGGGCCATTTCTAGGGGCAGGCAGGCGTGCCACTAGATGACTTAAAGGAGGTGCCCAGTAGGGAAGCGCTCCTCATGCATCATGACCGGGCCATGGTGACATAGACCACGCTCTCGCAGTCACAGGTGCCGGCATCTCTATTCATCTCATTATTGAAATAAATAGTACTGGGAATACAGGGATCCTACGGGAGCCCTGTAGGACCAAATCATTTCCATTGAATAACGCTATGAGGTAGAGTTATTCATTGAAATAGATTTGATCCTACAGGGCTCCCATAGGAGCCCTGTATTCTTTGTACTATTCATCTCAATAATAAGATGAATAGAGATGCCGGCACCTGTGACTGTGAGAGCTGTGCGGGAAGGAGCGTGAGGGAGAAGATCTTACCTTAAAAAAACACTTTAGTAAATAATATAAAGAGGGCACAAAGGAGACTGACACATATAGGGGGCACAAGAGGAGGCTGGCATTTATAAAGGAGGCATAAAAGGAGGCTGGCATTAATAAAGGGGGCACAAAAGGAGGCTGGCACTTATAAAGGGGGCACAAAAGGAAGCTTGCCTCCAGGGGGGGCACAATTTGGGCTCTGCTAGGTCTAGAAACTGCACTGGGAGTTTGTATGTTCTCCCCATGTCTGTGTGGGTTTCTTCCAGGTGTTTGTATGTGTTAGGGACCTTAGGATGTAGCTCCACTAGGGGTAGGGACTGATGTGAATGTGAAATATTCTCTGGAAAGCGCTATGTAATTTGATAGCTCTATATAAAATACTATAATATGTCTGACTAACACTTATTAGTCAGCAGCATTGTCACATTACTTTCCCTTTTTTCTATAAAGGTGGAGATGTAAACAGTGTTATCATTTAGTGTGCACTAAAAATATATTTTTCCCCGACATTTTAACAGTAAAGAAATACTTGTTGCCACAACACACATTTCTTTGGTGTAGCACCTAGGTGATGCTTTCACACTCTCTCTGCAAAGTTGGCAAGTAGGACACAGAACAATGCCCAATATTTCATCAAGTCAGCTGATTATTCTGTAATCTGTCAACAGAAGCTGGCTGCTAAGCTTTTAGGGGACAAGTCTTGCTATTTTATAGATAAATAAATGTAAGTTGACCGACTTGACCTGGCTATTTAAATTTTATCTCTTGTTTAACCTGTAGGTACAGTGTCTAGACTTTACAGCCTTTGGTCCTTAGTCCTTTTAAAATGATGTCTTACTATATAGAGGTATAAGGCTGTATGCAGAACTCCGGCCGCTTTGCATTTGCGGCCAGAGTTTTCAGCAAAGTGTTAGTGCGCATGTGCAGTAATTTTGTTACGTAATCTACGTTACTTTTTGCAATGTAGATTACGTATACGCGCCCGGAGTTCTGCATACGGCCCATAGTGAGGGCACTTCCTTTCCCTACACTGGTTTTTTTCTTATGCATCCTTCTAATGCTTTTTCGGTGCTTCTGTTTCTGTTCACTGTCCTTATATTGATCCACATAAAATTGGGTACATTTAAAAACATGAGCCAGAGTATTTTAGATTTAAATAAATTAGAGTATATAGGCAAATAAAAAATTTGCAACAGCAAATATGTGTTCATCAGGACCAAGAAAAGGAACAGTGAGAACCTTGAACTGACTCACCACAAGTGTCCTCTATTGAACAGTATATAGAACAAAATCAATTCTTACTTAAAAAGTTTTTTTAAGAATACGTAGCAAGATGGACAGGGTAACCCACAGAAGCCACTTTTACTGAATCCACACCTAACACCCACGCACTATGTGATCTCTATGACAAGTGATATGATTTGATTACTTATAATCATCCATGGCCACACATTACCTGATTTTTTGGACCCACCCCACCACTCTGCATCTGTTATTAATAGGAACGTATTATCAAATGATCAGCCTATTTATCACTTATTGTGTGGCCAGCTTTACTGGTTTTTCCACTAAAATATATTTCTGTGCTGGCAAAAAATAAGAAACCAGATAAAAGTAAAAATACGTAGAAATAAATGGTTAAGAACAAGTCTATATGACTATTGACCTTTCCCTTTTTTTGTGGTTTTGAGATACAAAAAATGACACAGCCTCCGACAGGGAGACTAGCTTGCGTCTACTAGTGGGGGGGACTGATTTTTAAAAGTGCAACATAGCTGTTCCAATACATTGTTCGCCGATCCAGACTTCCAAATTACTGCCATTTAACTTTCACAAGAGTAGGAAAATATGTTTGATGTCTGTTAATGCAGGGAGAGTGGTTAGAGGAGTGATCGCGTGCAAGTCTGGATCACGGATCAGCATGCATCTGAAAACTGCAGATCCAAACATATGGTAGCCGGATTTCTGGATCCAGTCCACCGCTTCCTTCAATGCTTAATGTTAATTTTAATTTTATATGGGTGCCAATTCTGATGGTGTAAGGTGAAGGCTGTTATGGTCTTCAAAATTATAGTTATCCCAGTTATCACTAAAATATAACAGTAATAAAGTCCCCTCACAGTGCAGCTTTACCCGTTTAAGGATAGCCCTAATCAACAATACCTGAACATACAAACAGGATATTTAAGGGGACAGCATACATTTTTCACTAAATATTTTGTAATGCCATGAAATCAAAATTTGTGTTATTGTACATTTGCTTTGAAAAGTTAATTCTCGCCAAAGAACATTTTTGTGTAAAGAGGGGCATTTTTTATTAAATTGAATTAAAATATATTGTAAATGGTTTATTCTAAAGAAAATCTTTCAGATTAAAGCTATTAAATTAGCTAATAATCATCCAACCTCTGATCTTGAATTAGTCAATGAGTTACACTATGAACAATCCTGTATCTTCGTGCGGGCGAGGGGTCCTTGTCACTGTGGGAGTTTGTAATTTTCCAACAAGGTTACATTCCACTATATGTAGATATAGACTTGAATAATGTTTAACAGGAAAAGTAATAGATGAGTATCTATACTGCAGTTGTTCTACAGTCTAAATACTGAATTTATTTACATATGGCTCTACTAAACATTCAGTTTATTTGAACCTACTTTTTAACCTTACAATGATCTATTTGTAGAAGAAAACCTTGAATTAGGTCAACAATTCATTGAATTTAATGGTTGTGATACCTATTGTATCTGTTATCCATAGCCTCCTTATGTACGCATTAGTTAATCAGTTTTTATCTACAGGTAATTAATGCTTTGTTTATGTAAATGCCTTTGGATTGAAGCATGATATAGTGATGATTAGAGTGAGTTTTTTCTTGCAATGTTTTAAGTTTCCTAAAGCCCCCTTTTCTTCTCTACTTTTATATACCGTCTTGTTTAGTTTTGTTGACCATAAAAATCAAAGATGATTTTTGCTAGCTGGGCTGGCTAGCATGTCCACCTCGGTTTCCTGGGCCAATCTCATTTTTGGTCACCTTTGTTAGAGTCTGAGGTTCATATGCAATTTGTTCTTTAAAATTTTCCAAAAATTCTGGATGTTTGTTCAGTCTTAAACTTAAGTATAGTTTGCCATTTGTACCCTGTGTATAAAACAGGTTGGGTTAGGATTTGAATAAAGAGGTTTACACGAGGCTCCATTTATTACCTGTAGAAGATTTAAAAATAGTGGAATATATATTATGTAGTGTTTATGGCATATAAGGGTCAGGTATATTTTAGGCTTGGAATACCGGACTGCATTCACACCTAAGAAGCTGCGGCTTAGGATTAACCTACTATGCATGTGCAGTAAGTTAATTACGCAGTCTATGTACCACTTACGAATGTAGATTGACTATGTGCAGACTTTAAAGACTGCACATAGTTAGTTAGGTAGAATGAGGTGTGCCTGAGCAGCCCTGTAGAAGAAGAGTGGGTGGGAGGAGGTATGTAAAGGTGCTGGGGAGGGCGGGGTAGGGATAACTGTGCGTGTTTTCCTACGCAAGGTTCGTAAAATAAAGGGAAGGTGGCGTGGGAGGGATACATGCATATCTGCACCTTCTTAAAGCATTCTGCTCTGTGAATCAGGTTCGGCATAATTATCTATAAAACCTTTTAGTAATAGTAAAGTGAGCCTAGAGGTATGGGAATGGAAATCTATATGCTGTAGTGAGTGTGACATTTCCAGATCCCTAATATACCCCACATTATTTATAGTATATGCCATTCTCTGACCCCTTACGTCACCCACATGTGCTTTATACACTGTGCCACCTACCAACCACTACATGCTCCACATGTATTACAGTTTAGTATACTAGCATGTTATCCGTGTATTAGAAGATATTTTCCATTTTGGTGCCACCCCAGCAAGCTATACTTATTTTTATTTTACAGGAGGTTATACATAGAATTACTGATTTACCTCCTAAAAATAAAAACCACTTAAATGACTTTCTCTGTGCTACTCACTGATCCTCTGCTGCACATTGACTGTCTCCTCTCTGGTAAATGATGACATGCAGACATGTGACTTTATTTATTTTGCAAATCTGTATAACTAAAAGCTATAGAGACCTATCAAGAATCTGCCGGCCAGTATACCTAACTATCGCTGGCCTGCAGATTACTGGATCACTGATTAGTCTGGATGACTATACAGGCATGCAGGACGCCCCCTCCCTCTATCCTATGGACATCGCCCCCTTCATATTTGGGGAAATTCACATTCATCGTCCTCCCCTTTCCCACCAGAGGTGTTGGGGCATTTTTACTTTCCTTTTGTGTAGTTTACCCCTGCCTTTCATGCATCTGTGAGAGGTGCAGCATAGGATGGCAGCATGCCGCCCCGAGCCCCAGGAGCTCCAGCTGGTAGCCAATCAATCCTGATTGGCTGCCAGCCGGTCACAATGGTTAGGACACGAGCCAATCGACGCTCGCAG
>WWET01001533.1:32550-45421 GCA_011038615.1 Limnodynastes dumerilii | reverse complement strand
AGTACTGCGTATGCGCACCATAGAAAATACGCTCCGTAACGTAGCGGTTAAGTTAACGTATGGGACATTCCCGTATGTGTCACGTAAATCCTTACATGTGGGCGTGCCAATTTTACGTGAGTCCAAAATACAAACACGTCACGTAAATCCTTACATGTGGGCGTGCCAATTTTACGTGAGTCCAAAATACGTCTGAAATACGTTATGTAGGCGGGGGTTTGTATTTAAAGTGTACAGTATGGGCGTGCTTAGCTGCGTAAATACGTGTTGCCTATATGTACATGAGCAGATCACATCGGTTACGTTGTCAAAAGTTAAGGTAGGGCTTGGAAAGCGTATCTTAGTCAAAATATGTACATTCAAGGGGTGTGCCAAGGGGAGTGTATAGAAGGTACACATGCGTAAATACGCTACGCAAGGAAACGTATTGCAAACATAGTTTTGGATCTACCCCCATGTTCTTTTGAACCCCTTATTGATGTTGGTTAGCAAGCCTTGGTTACAGCTACGCTGCAAGCTTCATTTGAACCCATATTTTTCATGCTTCCTACCTTTTCTATGTAATCCAATCTTTCAGGACACCTGGCTGGATCCAGAATTAAGCAGGAGCTTGAAATTAGGAGAGGAAAGTTACTCCTGGGCTAAACCATGTTGATTGAAGGGAATCATATTTCATCTGTTGCAAACAGTATTAGAGTTGAGAGGTGATGTTCCCAAGTCTAAATAACAGTGTGATAGTAAAGCTGGTCAGTATTTGTATGCAGTAAGCAATTCAAAGATATATCTCTGCATGCAAAGAATACAATTAAATTGACTTCCCCCTGAAATCAACATGGTTTTTCCCAGGAGTAACCTTCCTCTCTTAGGACCTGATTCACAGATAAGAGTGAGTTAGGTGCAGGCAGATCTGCACCTGACTCACTATCCCAGCCCCCAACCTGCCCCCTGTTTTTAGGTACCTTATAGCACTTACAAATGCCATAGGGCTACTTTATATCTCCTTGCAATGTCCGTGGGGATTGTAGACAGCAGTTCCCTAAATGTCACTTGCCTACAGCTGAGTTGAGAGGGAATGAGGTGGCAAAGAGCTAGTTGGGGGAGAGGAATGAGGGCTACAGTCACACATCCAACAGTTACCTGATCAGTGAATGGGAGCTAGACACTGCTGGATTGCTGGATGGAAGATGATCGTAGTTGATGGATCAACGATCTTGTACTCAATGGAGACAACGTATTTACAATTCTGTGCTTGATTTGGATGCCTGATTTGTCATAGGTGGTATCCCAGCGCCCTGCAATCTAAATTTATCCAACCCCACCCCAAAGGTTCCTACCGGATCTTGAATAACCATGTTGTTCCCTCTCACACTTCCAAGTGAAATGCTTGACTAATCTGCAGGAAACATAGCAACAAGGTCCAACAATTGAAAATTACCTAAGGGTTAGAGCTAGATAAATACTTACTATTCGCAGCTGCATCTTCATCCTGGGGATGATTGATTGCTTCTTCATAGCGAGGTAGAAGTAATCGATTTAAGAGCCAGTTTGGAACTGGCTGGTAGAAAATGTCCTTTTCGGAAAAAAACACAGACCCACACCCCTGTGGAACACCCTATTGGTGGGACGCATGCAGATCATGGAGTTTTGAATATTATATGTGGATGCCTTTTCAATAACCTAAGGTGGCATAGTTTCACCGAGTTGTTTTTGACAGTATATATATATATATAAATATATACAAAAAGGGGTGCCTTTTTGTATCTGTGTGAATTCCCCATACCTTACAGCACCTGCTCTATATTAACTTATAAATTGATTTGAGCAACCTCCATATTGTGTGTTTATATATATGCTCCATAGTGCAGTATATTAAGCTCTTTTATTTACAAAGTATAAGACTCTCAAATACATTCAGCGTACCATAAAATACTCTCAGTCCGAGAGTAGGAAAACAATGCATATGACAATGAACACACAGGCAATAACAGCACCAATTACCGGCTCCAGGCTTCAATCAGTCCACTGTCTTCCTTCGGCTCTGACGGAGTCCCTCAGGGATGAAACGCGTAGAGTTTCTTACCCTGGACACGCGTAACATTAGAACTAGAGAAAGACGGTGAACTGATTGAAGCTGGGAGCTGGTAATTGGTGCTGTTATTGTCAATTGTGTTCATTGTCATATGATTTGTTCTCCTACTCCTAGACTGAGAGTATTTTATGGTACACTGAATGTATTTGAGAGTCTTATACTTTGTAAATAAAGAAGCTTGATATACTGCACTATGGAGCGCAACCTTTATCTATTTATTTTGTAGATTGCTTTAAAGTTTGGAGAAAGACCAGTCTGATTAAAAAGGAGCTGCGGTTCTAAGCGGGACCTGGTGTGCATTAACTGTTCATATTACCTACACCTTACTGTGGAATTGAATACCAGAAGGACTGTATCCTATTGTTTTACATAAAAAGCGCTATTAAATATCTCTGAGACACTCTTCCTGAGCACACAATATATATCTCCAAATAGAAGGCACTCGCAGTCTTGTCATTTAAAGTTTAGAACTGCGAGTTCTATTTGGAGAGATGTGAAAGAGTTTTTGAAGAGCACCACAGCAAGTATATTACATTAGATTGGAAGTGCCGATACTGGAGTATATATATATATATATAATCACCCCAAAACTCTTCCAATACTCTAATACTCTCAGAGTCCCAACTTCAGTGCAGTGAGTGATCTTTCAATTTAAAAACACATGATATATGACCCAAAGTTGGGACTCTGACAGTTTTAGAGTTTGGACCACCAACACAGAGAAGCCTTGTAAGTGGCTGTCATATATTTGCAAATGTATGTAACAAATTCTCTGACTTTTATTTTAAAGATTGAAATTATGGTTTGTGGCTTGGTAATTGCAAGAGTGCTGGGGTGTCTTTTGTGTATCTGTGTAAATCCCCCTTACCTTACAGCACCAGCTCCATATTACCTTATAAATTGAATTGAGCAACCTCCATTTTGGGTGTTTGTTTTAAAGTGTGTCTGGGATAGCAGACGACAGGGGTTGCTGTCTCAGAGTAGCTGTTTTGGAGACTTTATGGACCTCTGCCGGAGGTAAGCTCTCAATTTAAAAATACATGATATATGTCCCAAAGTTGGGCCTCTGACAGTTTTAGAGTTAGGACCACCAAACAGAGAAGCCCTGTAAGTGGCTGGTGGCTCGTCATATATCTGCAGATGTATGGAACAAATTTTCTGGCTTTTATTTTAAAGATAGAAAGTTATGGTTTGTTACCGGTTAATTGCAAGAGTGCTGGGGTTCCTTTTTATGTATGTGTGAGATTTTCCCATACCTTGCAGCACCTGCTCTATATTATCTAATTGATTTGAGCAACCTCCATTTTGTGTGGAGATAGATATATATATATATATCTGTAATAAAGCACTCCCAGACTAACAGTGAGAATATGCAAAGATACAATAAGAGATAATTCCACCAAGTACCAACATTTCAGAGACTCTATTGCCAAATAAACGATAATAATGATAAAAAATTACATATTTATGATCTTCACAAATTATCACCTTAGACAAATTAGGACCACAACCATAATTAAGATAATAATTTGTGCTTTCTTTCAAAAGTTTTTGTATGTATTATTATCCTAAGAATCTGCAGCAGTGTTGTAATCTGTATCACATACACTGATAAACAACAAGACAAAGGGTAGAGATGGTGACAGAGACAAGAAGGAAGCCTGCATCTAACAGCTTACAACTTTAAAGTTCTATTTAGTCTGTGTCTATTTCAAATAGCAGCCATTTTCCATTTTTTTTAATGAATGGGTGAGTATGCTAATCGTCATATGCACCCATTCATTTTTGGAAGTGCTGCCAGACACGCCACAGGAGAGGTGAGTAACCTCTCCGGGGATTTTTAGTGTTAGGGATTGGGATACTTACCATTCGGAGCACCGTGCCTCTTTCAGGCAGAAGCAATCAATTTCTCAGTCAGTTCGGAACTGGCAGGGAGAGAATGGCCCTATCGAATAGGGCTGTTAACAACGGGGACCCACACCCCTCAACACCTTCCCTATCCCATTTACTACTCCTCAGCACCTGAACGTAACTGCCCTACAGAGCCTTGACACAATCACAGAGTTTATACCTGTTTAAGGTGATTTAATCCTTAGTATTTCTCTCATTTATTCTTTTCATTAGTTAATCTAGATGGTACATGTAACCATAGTAAATAGCATTGTAAGGCAGACCTTTTTTTAATAGGAGAAGGAAAAGCAACAATTGTTTTATTGCATCTACAAGGAGCACTTGAAATAAAACTTGTTTAATATGTAAAAGCTATAAATTAGTAATGTATTTACTATGTGGTTATTGTGGTGGTTTAACGCCAAAGTTGTAGTAAAGAATATCTACTAAATAAGCTGAGTTTGTTATGTCTTTCTGAAACATTGCCTTGTATGGAAGAATAGTTTAAGGAATGTGGATTTATTGTCTCAAGGATCTTGTGATAAAACCGTTAACTGGAAAATCTGTTTTTATTTTAAAGCCAATGGAATGTATTAGAGAACGGGATGTTATTCTTTTATTTCCGTAGACCTCTTGTTACAGATTTACAAACAGTTTTAACCTTCATGCTACCAATGCAATTTGCATTTATTGCATTAAATCACTCTTGTACACAGTTTCCAGTGTCTGGATTACTGTTCCATATAGAAGCGTTATCTGGTTGACTATCAAAGAGCCAGGGAAATTGGGAAAGTGTATACCCAGTATAAGTTCTCACAACCTACACCAGGGTTGCCGACTTTTAAAAGTTCCCTCTGGGAGATCCCAGAGGAAAGCCATAGATGCAGGGGCGGGGCAGGGCTTAACAGCATGATTTATGCAAATTGTGTCATTAAACCCCACCCCCTGGCTATCAGTTACCCCTTTCAGGGTTTCATAGGGATGGGAGTGGGGCTAGATGATGCAAATTGAGTCATAAAGTCCCTCCCTGTCTGTAGTAAACTAGTGATCCCAGGCAGAAGGGCAGGACTTGAGGCCATGGTTTCATGTAAACCCCGAGCCTCAAGTCCCTTGCGGGAGATTTGCAGACTCTCCAGGGATACCGGGAGAACTGCCCGAATTTCAGGAGTTGCTCGGACATTCCGGGAGAGTCGGCAACTATGACCTAAACCCTTTCTACCTTTCTCTGTCTGATCTGTTTTTGCATCACCTGGTATCTGTTTATACAAGCAATTTCTGTTTTAAGGCACATTGCAAATTCATTCTGCTACTGCTGCTGATGAGGAGGAGGAGGAGGTTTATGATGAAATGGTGTTTACTTGCATTTTCAAACAGTCTTTCAGATCCTTCTGTGATATCATTTGCTCCAGCCAGGTTGAGAGGATCAAAGCACACGATTAAAGCAAGTCTATGTTTTTCAAACACAAACAACAGAACAGAAACCTAATCTGATCTGTATTTGTGTCTCTGGTGCATGTTATCATTCAGCCTGTATATTCTGCTTCTCACTTTGTTATTTTCTTTTCTTTAACAGATGTGACTTCTTCCTTTTTTTTTTTTTTTTAAAGAAAAGCAACACTAAAGGAATTCTTTCCGTTTCCAACAGTTCATGTGACCATTATATCATAATCAACTGATGTGGACTCACCATTTTTTATTTTTCTGCAAAGATTGCTTTTTCCAGCTTGCAGTTGTAACTTGCACAGTTTTCTCTAAAGTCCTCATCAGTCAAAATCATGTAAAGGTTGCTAATAAGAATAATCGCACTTCGGTTAAAATTAAATACATTGTTGTGACAGTGTATGTTTTATATGATTTTAAATACCGTATGTAATAAATACAATTTTAAGTCATTTTACTAACGTGTGTGTGTATAAACATGTGTGTGTGTGTGTGTGTGTGTATCTACATGCCATCAAGGCTGACTAAGTAAAGCTCCTACAATAGGACTGCACAAAACAGTGATAGGCAATGTGATATACTGCAGGGGCCACTTGGGCAAAAGTTATTAAAGGGATGCAGTCAAAACCAAATTTGTCATACAGACATCCATACAGAAAAGAAGCTGAGGATAAGTGATGACCCTGAGGGTCAAAGGGCCACTTGTTGCCAGTCACTGCCCCACAAACTGCCATGAAGAGTCTGATCCAGACCTACGCCCGCAAGCGATCGTACGCCGATCGTGAGCATAAAACCGGGCAAAAAAAACGCACTGCGCATGTGCAGTATGACAACTTCCGGTCGTTCGAAGGACATGAGCATACAGCAAGCGTATTTTCAGCGTATTTTTCGCCCAAGGGACGTGTGTTTTGTACGGCGATAGTCGCTCGAGTTGTGCGTTTTGTACGACGATAGTCTGGACGCTCGAGTTACTACACAGAGGCGGGGATAGCCATTTAAATTGTACAGTATGGGCGTGCTAAGCCCAGTACGACCAGCGTATCGCTACGAAAATTCGCACGTACGCTGGAAAAACTTAGGGTAGGGTTCAGCCGCCGTAAGTAGGTACAGGGCAACTGCGCTATCCATACTTCATATATGTCCTCAATTTAAGTGGGGACAGATTTGAAGTCAGGATACCAATCAATGGCAGAGATGCCTAGATACAGAGTAGATCTGCTATCCAATCCCTGCTGGCGCTGTGTTCTGAGTTTCTAGCGCAGCACTGTCACGAGATTGGATCCGGTATTTAATTTATTAAAAGAGAAGTATGTAACTTTTTCTGTTTGAGAGCAGCTGTGGTTTTGTCAGCAATAGCAACATTTTTGAATGATACAGGAAGTGATAACTGATAATAACTTGTGCCTAAATTAAGCAGATAAATAACCTGATAACTAATACTGTACATGTAAAGTGAGTAAACAAAAAACCAAACTCCTGTATTAACATACAACAAATAGGAATAAGGATAAGCGCTATGCTCACTCCTATGGGAGTTGGTAATGTAGCTAACAGATAATAAAAATATATATACACAGCCTGGGTCCAATAGAATAAATCCAATGTAATGAGTCCACAGTCAATCAATAAACAGTCAGACCACTGAATCCAAGTTGTAACCAAGGTAGGGCACTCAATTTCCTGCTTGACCCTTTAAATATGCAGTACAGTGTTGTCCGGTGCCTGCGCATACATCCCAGGGGATGATGGAAGTGTAAGGAGTAAGTCAATTATATCAGCACTACAGGGCAGATAGCGCTTATGGTTTTTCAAGCACCAGCATGCTCTGGTTTCCTTGGGCATGCGGGTGCTTGCAGCACTACAACACTGCAAGCATCAGCATGCCCTGTAGTGCCGATATTACTTATTTATTTTATTTATAGCGGGTCTAGCAACTGTCAATTATTGTAGAAACAAGCTCTTATTGACTGCTTCACATGTGCTTTTACAGTGAATATCATTGTTTTAATGGACTTGAAATGAATGCAGAAATGGCCACATTGATTTTGACATTTGAAGTATTGATTAAAAAAGGAAAAAAGGATGCACAGGATGACAAGGCATGCTGGCACTTGTGGTTCTCCAAGCACTAGCATGCCCTGGCATCCTTGGGCTTGCTGATGATTGTAGCACTACAAGCATCAGCATGCCCTGTACTTTGCAAATGATTTTTTTGTGAGATCCAACGCTACAAACAAATTTGTTTACTGTTGCCACTGTTGCAAAACAACCTTGGACCTTTCACATCACCACCCTTCCTGTATAGGACCCGTGAAAAACTCTTCTTATTTCCCGGGTCTAAAACCTGGGTCGACCGGAAGTACACCTTTCACATCACCACCAAATACCCGGGATTTTCACAAAAAACCCGGGTCTCTGCAAATTCCCGGGTATTTGGTGGTGATGTGAAAGGTGTACTTCCGGTCGACCCAGGTTTTAGACCCGGGAAATAAGAAGAGTTTTTCACGGGTCCTATACAGGAAGGGTGGTGATGTGAAAGGTCCAAGGTTGTTTTGCAACAGTGGCAACAGTAAACAAATTTGTTTGTAGCGTTGGATCTCACAAAAAAATCATTTGCAAAGTACAGGGCATGCTGATGCTTGTAGTGCTACAATCATCAGCAAGCCCAAGGATGGCAGGGCATGCTAGTGCTTGGAGAACCACAAGTGCCAGCATGCCCTGTCATCCTTTACAACAAAACACAAATGAATACCCCTCCTAGCTACTAAATAAAATATAGAGCCGGCCCCCTACCATTAAAAAAAGACTTAACATTTAATGCCCCTCTATAAATAAACAATGATTATTTAGCACCCCAAATCATTTAAAAAAATTACCGCTAATTATAAAATACATAAAATAAATTAATAAAAAAATAGCATAATAATAATATTAATAAATAATCAAAAGAAGTACTTACCATCTTGAATAGGATCCCATCTTCCAAGCTTTTAATCCGTGGGGGAGGACTTTGAAAAATAAAAAAAACCCTATGGAGCGACGCAACTCATATCCTGCACCGCAGGACATCCCAACGCTAATGAGAGCTCTGCTGTCATTGGGGTGTATTTATACCCTTGGGCAGCCTGTTTCCCGTTTCCATGGTGACCAAACGTTATTTGGTCAGAGCTGTCATTAGCGTCGGGATGTCAAGATGATTTATTATAAATTCGACGTGGGTGTCAGAGAATTAAGGTGAGGAGGAATTAAGGTGAGGGACATGACTTCAGTATCCCAAAAATAAAAAAAAATAAAAGAAATAAGTGTGTTGTATTATCAATACATATTCTCTAGCATTAGCACAGTTATTTTTTAAATATATAACATTAATTTTACTAAAAAAATGTTGGCAAATAATAAAATCTAGACAGAAAGGGAAAAGAAAGAAAGTATTGAATATTACCTAATAACAGAAATTCCTGGCATCAGGGCCACCCTTACCAGTGGAGGTGCCCGTTACAGCGTATGCACAGGTTAGTCGCTGAATTTGCATGTGCACAACAGTGCCTGAACTTTGCATGTGCTGATTACATGCAGCTGATTATTTGTTTATTCAGCTGCTGCAACTGATTATAAATAACTAATCAGCAACAGTAGCTTCTGGTTAGTTGTTTACAATCAGCACTCAGCATTGATCATTGTTTATAAACATCTTCAGCTGTCAGCTGCCAGATTCATTTACAGAGCCATAACCGCCTACTACACTATATTTTAGTAGCTTGCCGCAGCTCTGTAGATGATGATGACAGGGAGTTGTAGCGGAGGGGGTCTGCCAGAGTTGCTATTTGCAGCAACTACTCCATGGCAGCATCATATACAGCGCCAGGGCACAATATGAAGTACTGTAGCAGGTGACTGTGGCTCTGTGAATGAAGTTGGTGCCCCCTCCTTCTAGGGTGTGAGGTCCCTGTCCTAGGGACAGTGCTGCTTGGGATCAACTGTGACTCAGACTTATATAGTCTATTTTTTTTTGTTATTTTGTTATGTTTCCTTAAAGCAAAAAAACAATAATAGTTATCATTAAAATATCTGTGTGATCAATCTGGAATATGTTGTATGTGGCAGCACAGCTATTTCATCTGCTAAGGAATCAGAGTAAGACAGCCCTATCTGTGAACAAAGGCAAGAGGGTTAAGTGAGACTGTTATAGTAATCTAAACGTAAAACACTTCCAAACGGTATATAGCAGCAGCAAAATCTAGGAATTGTTAACACTTCCTGCATCTATTTTTTTAAATAATATATGTCTTTCCAGGTATATATATCAAACTTTTTGATTGTGATCTACATTTATAGCTACATAAGGCCAGATCCAGACATAAGTTAAATTTAAGTACGCAAGCGAACCATAGTTACGCACTACTAAGTATAATGCACTCCCCCGGGCACTCCCCTCGCACGCACATAACTTAGCTGATTTATGAGTTCAAAACCCTACCTTAACTTTTCCATGGATCTCTGATTGTACGTATCGCCTTATCATACGTAACTGCCTAACCCAGCCCATACTGTACAATTTAAATGCCTCCTCCCACAATGTGATTTTTGGCTTGCGCAGGGATGTCAATGCCCCTTCGAACGTAGTGACAAACAAGTTACGTACAAACAGTGTTACGATGCGCAACATCTGCCGCACGCATGCGCAGTGTGTTTCCACAGCCAGATTTAAGCATGGAACATGCAGAAATTAGCTGTCATTATTAAGTATGGACCTGGCCCATAATCTATCATTATAATGTACCATATAACACGTGAGCTAACAATCTAACATGTGACTTGGAAGCCACATAAGCTTTTTGAATTGGGAAGGAAGTTTTTTTCTAGTAAAAGAAATCGCTTCCTCTCTATATACAAGTCAGCTGCTACATTCTTCTGCCATGACATCATTTCAGTGTTTCGCTTATGCTTTCCAAAACCATACACTGTTTTTTTTAATGGGATAACATTTACTACTATATTATATATTCCAGAGCTCATAAGTCAGCTATTATATTGTAAACCACATAGCAGTTCCCTTTGTTTAAGCTTTGTGTTGTATGATATGAACAGTTTTGTGGTATTTTAAAATACAATGGCTAGAAATTTAGGAATATTAGATGTTTTTAAACAATGTAATAATGTACTGTAACAATTGTCTTCAAAACCGTGTTAATGTTGCTCATGTGTGTCTGTAAAGCAGTCGTAGAGGGCACATAACAATAACTGCATAATGCTTATAACAGAACCATCTACCTCAAACCCAAACACAAATACCCATTGCCCATATAGCTACAAATTCTTGATAGATTCTATATTTAATTTAATTTTCTATATCTATAATTGTATTCAGTAATGATCATACTTTTTATGTGTGAGGGTTGAGGTTTTTTCCATTTATCCATCATTCTTTCAGTTATTAGTCCTTATCTCCTCATCTGGATTATTCTGAGTCTAAAGTGGGTTGGTAGAACAGACTGCAGCCAATGGACAGAGGTGGGCCTAGGTTTTACAGGTCCCTAGGTAAAAAAAAATGTAAGGGCCCCATTAAACAATGCCACAATGAAATAAAATCACCTTGTTTGTTTCTTCTTCCACTACTTCACTATACTTTTCAGTGTTACTGGCTGTCAGAATTGCAGCTGTGGCGCAACATCCCCAATGCTACCTCTACCCTCTGTATAGTGCTGCACATGGCAGCCAGTAGCCACAGTGATCTCTCCAATATGGTTTCTGGAATTTTCATAGCCAGGACCAGATTTAGAGGTCAGGGTGTCATGGCAGCATGTGTTGTCCTTGTGGGAATCACATCACATTGGCTTCATGACAGAGCTTAGATTCAGGGGTCCTCAGAAGGTCAGCATGAGGAACAGATGTCACACGTGTGCCCCCCTTGGATATGTCACAATGAGGTGTTATTACTGGTTTTAGGTTTGTTTTCTATTTTTTTCTGCAGAAATGGAAGAATTCACAAATGACAAACTTGCCCATTGTGGTATTGCAATAACTCCATATGCAACCAACATGAAGTAAAATATTTAAGTGATCAAATGTACCTTTTCCCCATTTCTATACTATTTTCTCATCTTCTTCTTCCGTCTTCTTCTTCCTTCTTCTTCTTCCGTCTTCTTCTTCCTTCTTCTTCTTCCCTCTTTTTTTTCCTTCTTCTTCCTTCTTTTTCCTTCTTGTTCTTTTTCCTTCTTCTTCTTCTTCTTCCTTCTTCTTCTTCTTTCTTCTTTTTCCTTCTTCTTCTTTATCCTTCTTCTTTTTCCTTTTCTTCTTCTTCTCTCTAAAAGGTCCACCTAAAAACTACAAAAAACAGTTACCATAAACAATTCATTTAAAACCAACAAGCTACTTATTTATTCTATAGCTCTATAGAATATGATGGCTGACATTATTTTCATAATGTGCATTATAGCAAGCATTATAGCAAGTCATTTTTATATTTTACTTAGTTCAACAATATTACTTTCTATCTTTTTACAGATTAATTAATTCCATCTGCTTAGTCTCCTGTGTGTTTTGTATCATACAAATTAAATTGCATTTTGTATCCTTTCTTTGAACCATACAGTGTAGTCAGCACTTAGTGAAGTTGGAAAATAAGCAAATACAAGCTTTTTTTCTTTTTTTCCTGCCACGCAGTTAATTTTCACTTAGAAAGAAAAAAGTTCTGTATCTGCAAATAAGATGCTGTCTTTAAAATAAGTTGCACTGAAAGGCGATGCAAGTTCAAGTCATAGGTGCCAGATTTACTAAGCTATGGGAAAGGAAAAGTGGAGTTGATTCTAGATTCAGATTCTAGATGACATTTTCTAGTATGTAATAGGACAATGAGAGCTAGAATCTGATTGGTTGCTATGGGCAACATCTCCACTTTTTCTTTCCCTGAGCTTGGTAAATCTTAGTTTGAAAAAAACATAAGTTTTCATAGTCATAGTCACATGGTAAAAAAAAGTCAGTGAGTGTAAAATAATGTTATGTTGTGACAGTTTGTTTATCACTGGGTTCACTAAACATTAAGAATTTGTGTATCGACTGTAGATTTTCAAAAGTATTGAGTGTTCTAAAATGATACCATATGACACTCCTTTTCTGGCAATTTAGGATCTTCAGGGTTCCTCTCTTTTGTTCATGTGTAGAGAGGCAGAGCCATAGATAGAAATTTTGTGTTAACCAGTAACCAGTTGAACCTTAAAAATAAACTTACTGGCACTCCACTTTAGCTTTGCACCCGGGACGACCACCCCTATCGCACACCCCTAGTTATGGCCCTGCAGGGAGGAAGTCTGAACATCCAGGTTATATGTAATGCTGAAGGTTGGAAAGTCAAAAGTTAACCTACTGATTCTAGATGACTGACTTTCCTCTATCTGACAGGGGGCCTGATCCAGAGCTACGGCCGCCGTCGCTAGTATGGCGGCCGTAGCCGTA
>WWET01001532.1:352414-365816 GCA_011038615.1 Limnodynastes dumerilii | reverse complement strand
TTTCCCTCACATCTATCAGATGCTCACTCTAATTAGTAAGTGTACAGGGAAAGATCATTGTGGTTTATCTGTTTTGCAGAAGTTATGAATAATTCCTATTCTTAGATATTTGTGAAATCTTAGGCGTTATGATTGATATATTCCAGTCACATCCAGTAAACTTGCATACTGGTACTTTATACATTGACCGCATACTGTTGAGCTGACAGAGGGGGAAGCGCTGTCAATCTTTTAGTGCCTGCTCTCGTTGTGAAATACCCTCTGATCTTTCTTGCAGGCCTCCTTTGTCTCTAAGCTTCTCGCTCACTTACATTAGTTAGTTGTTGTTGCTTAGCAACCCAAGCAAATGCTTTGTTAAACTAGGTGGATGTTTTAAGAATTCTTTATATTTCAATCACTGGATGACAGCAAGATCCATAGGTGAAAAGTTGCTACATAGTCTTGAACGTTGGTAACTTTCTGCGGCAAGTCCAAAGGTAAGCAGGTAATTAATTTTAGGGACCTGTCTACTCTGCTCTTTAGCACGCTCAATTCAGTGTTGTAGCCTCTGCCATTTAAAAGAAAAGTCTTTTTTTAGCCTCCATATACCAGAAAAACATGTACAAATGACAGTACTCTTAAGTGTGGTGAATAAATGTTTTGTGGAAGTACATCTAAAGAATGGAGTTGTAATAAAGTAATAAAACGTTTCAAGTAAATGTTTAGGTGAGTAATTATAGGAGATGTATAGCTTTTTAAGATTCTGTTTTGTGTTCTGTGCATGGATTTTTTCTGTGTCCATTACAAGTTGTAGATTATGCAATAAAAAGAGGTTTTATTAAATTACATATTTAAAGTAAAAAATATTGGAGCAGGCACAAGGTTCACCACATACACCCCATGCAAGTCTAGTAGTCTCCTTATCGCACGTACGAACAGATTCTAGCTCTCACTTTACTATTACATACTAGAGATTGTCAACTAGAATCTGATTGGTTGCTATGAGCAACATCTCAACTTTTCCAAACCCACAGCTTAGTAAATCTGGCCCATGGTCTTCCCCGTCCCCCTTACATTTCCACATCTCCTTCCCTGTCCCTTTTACATTACACATATCTCTCCTTACCACCCTCCATTACACATCCGCCTTCCTGTATCCCTTACATTACACATCTATGGACATGGCACACTATATGAAGCACATGTGGGGTATATTATGGGTCTGGGATTTACACATACTATAATGTCGGAATTATTTTAGGGTTTGGAATGGCACACTATATACAGTATATATTTTTCCGTTCCCTGACCCCTAAAATACCTTCCATATATTATAATATGTGCCATGACATTCCCCACTTGTATATTATAGTGTGCCATTTTTAGACCCCTAATATTATCCTACATGTAATACCAGTATATTAGGGATCTGGAGATGGCACTTGGCTGTGCTCTGCTGCACCCCTTTGGTTTGGCAGTGCCCAGAGCACAAGCTCCACGGGCTCCACCCTCTCTACTCCCAGAGCTATAGCATGGATTAATGGCACCCGGAACAATTGAATTCTATGGTGCCCCCCAATCCTGTCCTCCTGTAGTGTGGTGTGCCAGGGAGCAGAGTGAGCGTGTTCCAAGACATGAATATTGATTGTTGGGTTCTCCTCTTCGAGCCTCACATTGATTCTTACTGCACTGAAAGTTATAGAAAAATGAAGATAGCAGCCATTACACATCTCTCCCCATCCCATTCCATATTTCCCTTCCTCTATTACACATCTGCCTTTCAGTCTCTCCCCCCTAATGACATTCCTGCCTAATTGTGCCCCATCTCCAATACACTTCCTCCTCCAAGCACCCCCTCCATATATATGGTCCCCCTCTGTCCCCCTTACATTTATACATCTTCCTCCCTGTCCCTTTTACATTACACATCTCTCTCCCTACCTCCTCTTCATTATACTTCCCCCTTCCTGTCTTTCTTACATTACACCTCTATGGACATGGCACACTATAAAAAGCTCATGTTTGCAATATTATGGGTCTGGGAATAACACATACTATAATATGTGGTTTATATTAGGGTTTGTGCCATTCCCAGATCCCTAAAATGCCCCACATATATTATAATATATGTCATTCCCAGATCCATGATATTCCCCACTTATACATTTTACAGACCCTCCAACACGACCCCCTCCATTCAGTACAAAATACTCTGCTCCTGCTCTTCCTTTCTAAAATGATTGCAGTCACCTGTGTTATACTAGTTATTTGAATAGAAAGGTGTGTAACACAGGTGACTGCAATCAGAGATTAGGAAGGAAGAGCAGGAGCAGAGTATTTTGTACTGAATGGAGGGGGGTCATGTTGGAGGGTATGCATTTTATAGTGTGCCATTCCAGACCCCTTATATTATCCCACATGTAATTCTAGTATATTGGGGATCTGGAGATGCCACTTGGTTGTGCTCTGCAGCACCTCTTTGGTCTGACAGCGCCCGGAGCACAAGCTCCACCGGCTTCACCCTCGCTACTCCCCTGCCAACACATGTGTCTGGAACAGGAAAAATGCACTGAAAGAGAATAAAACATACATTTTTTTTGTCTCCAAAGCAAATACTCTACATTTGTATTTTATTAAAGGAGTGAAGTAATGCTTTTGATAATTAATTAAAAACCCTGAATGTGCTGTAGGGGGGTTTCATTTTAGCTTAGAAAAAAAACCTGTTGCAATTTTCTACACTGATCTCCCATTAAGTGAAATGCTGCTAAGTCTTTGACCGGGTCTTAGTGATTGTGTGCAGTTCACTGTGGAACATTTTTGTGTAGGTATGTGAAGGTCTGTTTGGTGATGTAGTTTATGGTCATTCATGAAACATTTTTTTCCATGTTGTAATTTGCCTTAATCTTATTTGATTTACTGCTTGCAGTGTGGAAACTATCTTTATGGTGGTATTCCAGTCCTAGTGAAGCAATAATTGCAAAATTGCTTATGGCAGTAAATGTGATTTTACATTAACTCATTACTAAATTATTATTACTATTAAAATTATCAATAGCATAGCAAAATTTTTATACAAAATGATATTCCAGTTCAGAAAGAATAACTATAGAAAATGTATAATTGATAATAAGAGCTTATCCTTTACCAATCCTGCTTAATGGTTTGTGGCTTTTCCTTTACATATTAACACGTTGCTTTTTATATACTATACTTGCAATACTATATCTTTAAAAAAAAAAAAATGATCCCAGATTCATATCTATAGTCTTTGGTCCTCTGGGGATTAGCTCACATTGCTGCTATTGTAAATGTATTCTGTGTGTTGCCATAGTAATCCGGTAATCCTAACTTTAGCTGTTAGTTTTAGAAGAAAACAGCCGATGATACCAATGTCCCTGCATGACCGAGTGCCAGTACAACTAGGGAGAGTGATCGCTCCACTCTATGTCCACCCCTCTCTAGAACTCTGTTCTGTGATACTGTTAAAGCCCCTCAAACATGCAGTGGGGAAATTGATGGAATTCAAAATGCATGCTTGTCATAATGTGTGCATATACTGTATTTCATTACGTTTTGTACAGCTTCAAATGGTTTTTAGTAATTTACAAGGCCTTAGCTCTACAGATTAATTTAAAGCTTATGCCATTGGTGGCAGAAAGAAAAACTTTGGCATCAGTGTGTCTGGTGGTTCATATAAATTAGCTATAAAATATCTATAGATATTCTTTTTATAATGTTGTACCCCTAACCTAGTATATTGACACAGAGAACCAGTGCTACCTTTTGCTAGCTTTTAGGACTAATTAATAGCATTAATTCAGAATCAGTCGTGTGCAGTGACCACTCTAGCAACATTTAGATATGATAAACCGACATGTTGATGCTTAAAATGAACACCTGTGCTTCTGCTGGCCATATGCCATTCTCTTATAGATGGCTGTGTTTCCTATGTCACCTGTCAGATTATATAAAACAAAGCGAGCATCCAGGGGATTATGCAAAACACATTTTGTTTTTATTGACATTATAAACTTAGTCTAGCTGCACTTATGAGAATACAATATTATAAGTATTCACTGTCGAGTATAACTGAAACGTGGCACTCCCTGCATAGATGGTTTGGTCTGATCCAATGGGAGCCCATTAGTTTGGTGCTTTGCAGAAAAAACGCTTAGGGCCAGATTTACTAAACTGTGGGTTTGGAAAAGTGGAGATGTTGCCCATAGCATCAGATTCTAGCTCTCACTTTCCTATTACTAGAGAATATCAGCTGGAATCTGTTTGGTTGCTATGGGCAATGAGACTAATGAGAATAAATAGTATTATTTTACTGCAGACCTGGCATACGGAAGTCTGCAGGAGTTATCAAGTAAGAATTTGGTCCCCCCCGTCTTCACCAAAAATAAATATTTTACAATAATTTAGGAACTAAGATTGTTAATTAGTAATTTGATTTGAGATACATTCAGGTCCTTAATGGTAACTCTGCCATCATCAGTGGGTTATTCTAATCAGATTTCATTGATATGATGGTTTGTTTTTTTTAATCTTTTTTTAGCTTATCTTCCTTGGTTTAACCATTTGACTTTTTAAACTGACATAGCCCTTTAAACACTGAGGACATTACATAGTGACACATTGGTAAATAATCAGGACTGTCTCGCTACTGCCCTATGCCAACTTTACATTTAACAATACTTGTTCCATCCACTGCATGGATACATGAACACAGTTCTTTCTGCCAATTGTACCATTATTGCCATCTTTTGTATTGGTATATTGTATGACTTGGGTATACACATATAAGTACTGTTCTTCTTTTATTGCCATACTGGAGTTGGTTGCTGTATATCATTGCTGTTTTCCTAGACCTCATGTGTTGGTAAGTATAAACATTGTGTAATATTCCTTTTTAAAAAGACAACATTGGGCTGTATCCAGACCTAGTTAAGTGCATGAACTTAGTTACTTAAGGGCTAAACCATGTTGATTGCAGGTGAGTCATATTTCATCTGTTGCAAACAGTATTAGAGTAGAGAGGTGATGTTTCCTATCCCAAGTCTAAATAACAGTGTAATAGTAAAGCTGGTTATTATCTGTGTGCTGTAAGCAATTCAAAGATATATCCCTGCATGCAAAGAATACAATTAACTTGACCCCCCCTGAAATAAACATAGTTATGCCCAGGAATAACTAAGTTCATACACTTAACTAGGTCTGGATCCAGCCCATTGTGTCTGGTGTGATCTTAAAAATACTTATGTAATCTTAAAATGTTGCAGACACATTTAAGTTGGCTGGCTGATTTCAGGCAGCAAAAACTTTTTTTCTCTGTATATATTTCATATAAAATAGTAATATGGGGCCGTATACAGAATTAAGAACAATAAGTTGTGTGGAGGTCGGCAATGCTGGCGACAATGAATGCAAATTGTACAGTAAGGACTTTCCCAAGCCCTTATGTACGAAAGAAAATGCCCCAGGAACACTGTCATTAACCAGTAACAGACTATACCATTCTATCTGTAAAATAAAACGCAGAAATGTCCCTTACACATACTTACAAATATATGATAATCCACCAGCCCCTGTCAAGGCCTTTCTGCTCATGGTGGTGTCCTGTGTTTCTGTGGCTAGCAGATTACCCCTGCCATTCGTGCACCTGTTTGCATTAATCTATAAATTGTTCTGAGCAACTTCCATTTTTGTGCCTTATGTACGATCCTGCATCCCGTACATGACCCTTCCATTGGAACATTTAAGGTAGGGCGCAGGGAAATTCAGGGTATGTGCACTCCCCTCGCACATTTGTAATATACTGTAGGTTTGGGAATTAGGTACACGAGCCTCTATTGCTGGATCTGATCCATGAATTCAAAAATGTATGTTTCTACTGAGTGGGGTAAAAAGATGTGCATTTTAGCAAGTCTGAAAATGTTTATATATTAAAGCTGTAAATGAAATGTGCGTTACAAATACAAAACCCCAGGTTACATCATTTATTTTTCAAAGTCAGACCAAATTGGTATCAGGTTTTACATGCTACACAAAAATCCTGTGGCGTTAACCTGACATGTGATGAATAGACAAGTTGTTTAACATGCTGATGTGTCATATTTTTCTATAAGACGTGGTTTATGCAGGCTACAAGTACCATCTGGGTGTAGACTGTGAGTGCCAACACGGCCTGTAATGTGTATATAAAAGGAAATGGTGAATACACACCAAAGTGTGATCTCATATATACATTCCAAACATTGATTGTTTGCTTAATGTTAATTATTTTAATCCAGAGATTGAGGTTTGGGAAAAACAGGTGTAAGTGAAGACTTGAGCAAAACCATTTTTGCACATAGACCTCACATTCTGCATAGCTTTAGGTTTAATCTGTAAAAGTTAGAGTATCTGTTGCATAGGCGTCAGAACGGGGGGCGCTTGCGGTCCCCGGTCAGAAGTTCTTATTTCCGAAATAGGTACATCTGAAAATTCCTTTTCGGATGTCCCTATTTCGAATACTTACCAGTTTATACTTTTTTTCCAGAGTGGGTAAGTATGCCGATCGGTATACTTCACCCATTCTCATTCGGGAATTCCGCCGACGATATACCTCTGCCGCTGCTATCGCCGAACCGAGGGAAAGGTGAGTAACCTCTCCATGTGTGATAGGGAGGGTTAGGGTTAGGCTACAGGGGAGGGACTGTTAGGGTCAGGCTGCAGGGAACGGACAATTAGGGTCAGGCTGCGGGAGATAGTGGGTTAAGGTCAGGCTGCAAGGAAGGGAGGGTTAGAGTCAGGCTGCCAGGAAAGGAGGGTTAGGGTAATGAGAGGGAAGTGTTAGGGTTTGAATTAGGGAAAGGAGTGGGAGACTTTTTTTTACTTACTTTGCCTCCTCGAGGCATATGCAATCAAAATCCCAGCCTGCTCGAAACTGGCTAGGAGGAAATGGCCCTATCGAAATAAGGCTGTTCTAAGAGGGGACTCGCACCCGAATTGGGGGGGGGTGACAAAATATGCGGGAGGTTCACAGCGGGAGGTTCATGCAGGAGATTACATAGAGACAGTGCTAGGCACTCCAATTCAATCCTCTGTCAGCGTCTCCTCTCCTCCGCAGCAACTCCCTCCAATCTGAGTGCCGCTGGTGTGACCCCAAAGTCACTTTGGCGTTATTTAGTGAGCAGAGAGCACGCTGTTGAGGTGTGGAGTAGAAGAAGAGCATCAGCGGGGTAAATTTGCAAATTGGAGAGGGGGGCACCAAAGAAAAAGGGGGGGTGCCAAGGATAGAGCTAAATTCTTGCCTCTCCCAACAAAAAATGTTGTGATGCGCCTGATCTGTTGGGCTAATAATAATGGACCTGATTCACACTTCTGCTTCTTAAGTTTGTATGTTTGTCCAAAATGACCTACTGCGCATGCATAGTGGGTCATTTACGCTATCTACATAGCAGATCGGTACGTAGATACCGTAGTTTCCGTATAAAGAGGCGGCTTTATGCCGCCTCGGGCGTTTCTAGGCAGAGGTGGGAAGGGGGTATATAGATTAGCTGGGGAGAGGGGAGAAGGCGGAGAGGTGCAATGTCTGTACGGACATTGCACGGAGACATAAGGTAGCCCTATAGCACTCGCAATTGCCATAAGGTACCTAAAAAGGGGGGGGGATATGGCACTCATAAGTGCCATAAGGTACCTAAAAATGGGGAGGGGGGGGCAGTTTGTGGGCTGGAAGAGGGAGTTAGGTGCGCATCTGCCCACTCCTAACTCACTCTTAAGTGTGAATCAGGCCTGGTGTTATCTGTTGAGCTAGGAAACTTCACCTCTAAACTCTAATTCTGTATTCACATTTTACTTGCCATTCCACATGGTTTTGCTCATGTCTTGTTTTCTTGATGGAATGGTCTATGTCCATTCTATTGCTCAGAAAGAATTGGATTCAGGCCTCCTGTTCTGTTGCATTTGGAGTTCTGAGTACAGCGGCAGCAAAGATCTGATGCTGGATCCCCGCTGTATCCTGAGGCCCGTGTACATATGGGCATACAAAAAAGGACCCAGCCTTAAGATTTCCACACCGTCCCGGAATATAATGGGGATGGCTTCAATATCTGGATAACACATAAGGACATAATCCAATGGTAAACTATTAAATAAAAAGGTCGATCTCCTCTTAATCACATAATCAAACTGATCTAAAAAATGAACATAAACAGTATGGAAATAGAAATAAACAAATAATGATAATACAACAGAAAAGAAATAGTCTCTTTATGGTAAATCTGGTATTTTTTGGGGTTGTAAAAAAACTGTGAAACTAATTGCTAAACAGGAGGCACCTTATGGTGTATATTGTATATTGAAATAAGATTTCAACCTTAATAATACACATATTAGTAAATAATGAAGTGATTTTAAATATATAGACAATGGACTAAGTCTAGAATTAATGGCAGATTCCTCCATTGCGGAGGCTTATGTATGGATTATGCTGGAATGTGGACACTCTCCCTGGCATTCTTGCATACAGAATTGATTTCTGCTCTGTTACTGTATGATTTAAATAATTATGCCTAGCCACCATGGTAAGTGGGCTCACGTCCCGTCACCTACATTGAACAGATGTGCTCCGATGCAGAATTCCTTGTACTGCAAATTCACAATGCAAATTGTTCGGCGAGTTACGTACAAAGCATTCGTAAATCACCTAACATTCTTAACTGAGGATCTGGTCCAATGACCATAACCTAGCCCAGCCTAAAGGCTTATTAGTGTTCCAGATCAAACGTAAAATACAGCCTTTATATGTATCTTTCTCCTTTACTCTTAGACATGACAGGGCGAAAGCATATGCAAGACAATCCTATCTGGAGTAGATGTCTTTTTATTTATTTATTATATTTAAAATTGAATTAAATACTCAAATATCTGTACATTCAGAAAATAGTTGAAATCTTCTCTGAGATATTTAGCAGAAGTCCACATTACCAACATGTTTCATCGTTATTCAACTCTGGGCTTCTTTAGGAGCAAAACAGCATGAGTAACATGACAGCCTGCTTAAACCTAAATAGTACTCGACATGGCATTTTCACTCCCACTGAGCATGTGCAAGCCCTAGAAACAGACTGCACATGTGCAAGTTTTGTAGCCGCCATTTTGGAAGCTGGCAAGGCCCACAATACATATAATTCATAAAATACCCACTGGTTAAAACACTATCTCACAGTGATCAGGGACTAATAAATAAGAAAGAGGAACAAAAATGACAACTATGAACAAAGTACAATCAGATGCTAGTTACGCTAAAAGCTTGACATAAATATATCCCTGGCGTTAATACACCACGGAAATGTTCTTCCTTTGCAAGGGCCAAAGTAATCTACTACGGGAATACAGGAAAACTTGCTACTACTTTACTGAGGAGTCATTGCAGACTACAGTGTTTTCTTAGGACTGCAATTTATTGTACAGTTGTATTGTTTAATGAAGCATCCATAATATGTTATATTAAAAGACACCACAACTGACCATCTAGACCAGCTAAAAGGATTGATGTAATAAAATCTAGCAGTATTGTACATTAATTAGTACTCACTGGGGGGGAAGTAAAAGCACATATATGCCAAACAGTACCATTGAACTGCATCTTAAGTCAGAAAAAATTCTTGAATAGAATTGAATAATATCTAGTCATTGGTGTTATTCTCTGGCATTATAATTTTCTCTTACTTTTTATGCTATTGCTGCTCAACAAGAGCCAAAATTGTAGCTATCTGAGTAGTAAATTCCAACAACATGACTTAGAATTTCTGAGTCACAACCTGGAGCTGAGGTCAGTGAAAATTGAAAATATATTGTTATCCTCAAAAATTTAATTCATTTTTTGCTGAAAATCCTAGAAGTTTTCCACAAGTATATAAAAAAAACTAATTACTAAAATAATATTTCATAATAACCTAAGTGGAAAACTTGTTGCAAATAGTACAATAGTTATTCCTTTCTTTTATAGAATAATTTTTTTTTATCTTTAGGCATTGACAAGAAATATTTTTGCTTGTTATTTTTATAGAAAATAATAATGTATTTTTTTTATCTAAAACCTTAAGTAAGTTAAGTAAGTCAAGTTAAAAGCAGAAGCTGTAACCACTTAAACATGATTATTATGATAAACATTTTTAATTTTAAGAATCTGCACATTCAAAACCTTAAAACCATATGGGGCTGATCCAGAGTATTAGCACAATGAATGTGGAGATCTGGGGGTAGATCCAGAACAACGTCCGTGAGTAAGTTTACGCTAGCCACTGGCGTAAATTCACACATTAGTACTTACTGCCCATGCGCACGGCATATGTTACGCCACGTAAGGCATAGCGTAAGAGGCAGTCACGTATCAGTAGCGTATTAACTTACGAAGGGGTGTGCCAGCCATACGCCACCAGTATTTATGCTTTGAAGGCGGGGTGAAGCATTTAAGTGGTACAGTATGGGCATGCTTAGCAGCGTAACTACGTGTGTGAAGTCCGTCCGCTAGTGTTTACGCAGCGTAAAGTTAAGGTAGGGTTTGGCACCTAAAATACGTACATGAGAGGGGTGTGCCGAGGGGAGTGCATAGAGGGTACGCTAGCGTAAGTACGCAGCGTAGTAAAAATGTAGCTCTGGATCTGGCCCCTGCTGTATAAAATGCGAGCAACCTACCTGACAACAGCAACTCAGGATAGGTTGTCCAAAAAATACTTTTAAAACATGCAAATGGATGTGTATAGGCAGACAGGTGTCAAAGCAAAAAAATAAATCCCCTTAAAAATGAGTATCTGTATTTGAAAAAATAACCCCTGAGCAAAATGTAGAGCAATACACTGTATAGTGTTGTGTAGTGTATGCAGAGTGTTGTGTTTTAAAATAAAAATATTCTTCCTATTTGTAAGGTGTGGAGGGCTGTATTTAAGTAAGAATAGGGACATTTAAAGAATGAAAATCTCTTCCGTCTTACATTTACGCCAGAGCAGAGCTGGTACAGGATTTCAGGAGGAAGAGAAGGGAATCTAGGCTGCTGCTGCACTTGTCTCCTAATCTAATATTTGCAAGTGTTCCTTAAATCAATCCAAGTGACCCACTTGTTACAGATAAACTTTGCCAGTCTAAATCAAAGAGATTCTGACAAATATGAGTATGGATTTCCATGTGCAGAATCATAAAGTACAGAGAACAAAAATATGAAAATAATGTACAGGAATGGTATTAATTACTTTGACCCTTGCAAATGTATAGCCTTGCAGTGACGTATTAACATAAGGAATCAGTTTATGGCAAGCTTTTAATGCAACTAGCATCTGACTATACTTTATTTCTCTTCTGTTCATTTTTCTTATTTATTAGTCCTCAGAGAGAATGAAAACACCAAAAGCGGCATGTTCTAAATGCAAAACCAGTGGCAGAATGTTTATAATGTAGATAATGACCACATCACTTCCTCTACATTTACAGTAAGACATTTATTACGTCATAAGAATGGGAAACACTTGCTGTCATTATAGATTTACGGACTAATGTAATCCAACCTAATCCAGCAATGTTCAGTACACTCATTTCAAAAGCGTTACATACTAAAACTTAAGGACTGTATTCACAACTAAGAAAGAACAGAATCTCTGTGCGTATTTTTAAGAACGGATGTACTGCGCATGCCCAGAACTGAAAAATATGCACAGAAATCATGGCCGACTGATTCACAAACAGGAACGGATGTCTTAAGACTGATTCATGCTTCAGTACAGAATGAGTCCCGCATGCGTGGCTAGAGGGGCAAGACTCTTAATGCAAATGAGCAGAACACAGGCTACTAATGTACAGTATGGGCATTCCTCTAGAGTTACGACTGATTCACAAGTAAGAGTGCCTTGCGGAAACTAACATACGCATGGAAAAATATAAGGTAGCCCTCTAACATTTTTAAGTTGATTGACATATGGGGCCTGATTCAAACTTAAGAAGGAGCTTGAAAATAAGAGAGGAAAGTTACTCCTGGGCTAAACCATGTTGATTTCAGGGGGAGTCATATTTCATCCTTTGGAAACAGTATTAGAGTTGAGAGGTGATGTTTCCCAGTCCATGTCTAAATAACAGTAAGTAATAAGCAATTCAAAGATATATCCCTGCATGCAAAGTATACAATTAACTTGACTCCCCCTGAAATCAACATGGTTTAGCCCAGGAGTAACCTTCCTCTCTTATTTTCAAGCTCCTTCCTAAGTCTAAATCAGGCCCATGGTTCTTTTTCCTTTATGTTCACCTGTCCTGTTCTATCCAGTGCAGTGGGTCTGTGGCGGTGCGACAGATCTGCGGTGGCGGTTTAGGAAATAATGAATGGGTAAGTATGCTGAAAAATGAATTCAGCATACTTACCCATTCATTAATAAAACTTTCTAATTACTCATATTTTCGAAGTAGAGACAGCTGAAAATGATCTCACGGTGCCTGTATTTCAGAAACAGAATTTTCTTTGCGCAGGACACTTCCCCTCCCTGACCGATCCTAATACCCCCCTGCTTCCTCATTGTTTTCATGGTTATGATTTGCTTATAGTTACAGTTATGTTGAAATGGTTTGAAACTGCTACTACAATGTTCAAATATTGTTCTTTATTTTCTTTTTCTCTCATCATTTTCTTTTACACATTTTTATCTGTTTTCACCTCATTTCTGTGGACATCCACTGTATATATAGTACATAGTTACTTGTTATGGACGACCGCATATACGCAATCTACGTAAGGAAAAGATACGTAGATTACGTTAAAAATTTACTGCGCAGTAGTAAAAAACGCAAAACTACGTGCGGGAGTCTGCATACGGTCCTATATGTTCACCTGTACTGAAATAAAGAAATATAGATATGTCTTTGGGCCTGATCCAGAACTACGGCCGACGCCGTGGTTACGACGGCCGTATGCGTAAGATCGGCAGTTTTGCCGATCTGCACATGCGCCGGCAGATGTTGCCCGGCGTAGTTAGGGAAACCCATTCCTTAGGATCAGGCGTCCCTAACTGTTGCATAGTTACGGTTGAGGGGGCGTTCCTCGCTGTAACTACGAAACAGTTAAGGAAGGAAGGGAAGATAATGAGGGCGGGTTTGGACACTTACGCTCCTGTGGCCGGTATAACTACACACTGTTACGCTGGCTGAAGTTAGGGTAGCCTTCAGCCGGCGTAACAGTATGTAATTACGCCGGCCACAGGGGGAGTGTCAGGGGGAGTGCATGCTGATACGCTGTGCGTTAGTGTAGAAATGTGTGTGTGTGTATATATATATGGGAGTGTCAGGGGGAGTGCATGCTGATACGCTGTGCGTTAGTGTATAAATGTGTGTGTGTGTATATATATATATATATATATATATATTTATATATATATATTACACACATATCCATATAAAT
>WWET01001532.1:306357-324830 GCA_011038615.1 Limnodynastes dumerilii | reverse complement strand
CCCCCCCCCATCTAATGTCTGATAGGATCAGTGAAATAGGAAAAGTTGAATTTGCGAATATTAAGTACAGAGAGCGACCATTTCAAGAATGCAAAGTACATTTTCCCAGTGCTCCTCCTTTAATACCCCAAAGTTATATGTCTCCACTACGGCCTATGATTTGTCCTATCGTCTCTTTGCAAATCTTTGCAGAGGTATATGAAGCAAATGATATACATTTTTTTTTTCCTATATTTTTTTTAAACTCTCTCATAGACACACTCCAGTAAATGTGCTACTAGGAAGTGCCTTAGATTTTGGCCACTCCAAATTAATCTATGAGTTGCGTATAATTTCATCTCAGGATTTTTACCAAGTTAATTGCCCCACAACAACTTACAACGATTCATATCACACCAGCCTATCACTTTATGTATTGCCTTCCATGCTTATACCGCCTGCTGTACTATTGCTGGCTGTTTAGGGCAGCATGCACCACACAACAAAACCTGTAGCAGTGGCCCCTGAATATTCAAGTAGGCCCCAGTGAATATCCTGTCCCCAAGAGGATAAATGTGTCATGTGAGTTGCATAATAATACAGCTGTATGGTCGTCTACATTGAGGTCTTTTAAAGGGGTTGTGTGATTGGGGTGTGATGGAGGTGCAATTATTAGAATTAATGAAATTAACAAATTTAGAACCAATATACACCAAACTGACTGTTATGCACACAGCACTTGACTTTTATATAACACATTGTGACATGTGGTTCACATACACGTTTCATGAATATGCATTTTTGCTAAACATTTTAAAACATTACAAATGTGTGCTCTGTGGTGTAATAAGCAGCATAATGGTAGAACATCTGGTCTTGAACATTAGCATAGTTCTTAGCCCTTTGAACCTGCCTGTTTGACAAATGATATAAAACAGTCTGGTCTCTCTGAATAGGCAAATTAATTTATGCTATTCAAGAAGACTGATTCATCACAATCTGGAGGAAGCAATGGTCAAACACAATTATACAATCTTAAAATACCGGTCTCCTGCTCTCATGTTTTTTGTTTTTTTTTGTATGAATTTAAAGAGATTACAGGTCTTGATTTGTCACTTGTGCATTTCCCGTATGCAAGTGGGCTAACATCTGAAATGTTTTCCTGTGTGTTATTTTTAGTAAATAAACTAACCACACTGTGTGAAATATATTGTGGTGCACACCCTGTGGCTAAGAGTAGAGTCCAAATCTCTTATGTATTACGCTATATAGACATTGTGTCTCTAAAAGTACAAACTCCTGTTTGCCACAGTGATTGCATTAAGGTCTAGAATTTGTGGGTTTAGAGAACCATCATTATTATTTTTTTTTAAATGGGGTCCTGCTTTATCAATCCAGGTCATTTTATATAATGCACCATATACTACTTCTTTAAAAAAAGATCCCCCACCCCATCATTTTTACTTTAAAGTCTTTGTAATCTTTCTCTGTCAACTGGAATTTTAATTTATTTTTTAATAGTTGCATATTAACCATTAAATATACATTTTAATTTACAACATATAATTGTTAGTTGCATGTAATCCCAATTAACACAGCATTTCCTTGGAAACTAACAAATTAAATTCAACAGAAAAAAAACTTGTTTTCTTTCTTGTTATTATATTCTTCTTTTGAAATATATTACATCTTCGGTAGCATTGGGCATATGGTTGCTTTAAATAGATACATCATTTTTTCTTGTCAAGTCAAACTCCTTAGTCTTTGCATGTATTAATAATGAATTTATGCATTAACTACAAAGGTGTAAAAAAGGAAAATGTGTTTATTGATGTCTCTTTATGACAGATCTTCAGTTGGAAGAAATGTAATTAACAAGATTTGTAAAAATGACAGCAAATAATATAACTGAATGCTCTTGTAAAGGTTTTCTTCAGTTTTCCCCTCTGCAGCATTCTCTCTCTCTCTCTCTTTCTCTCTCTCCCTCTCCCTCTCTCTCTCTCTCTCTCTCTCTCTCAATGTATCTATAGCTGTCTATCTATCTATCTATCTATCTATCTATCTATCTATCTATCTATCTATCTATCTATCTACCTCTATAACTATCTATCTGTATCTAATTATAATCTCTAGTATATTTAAGTAACTAGTGAAGTCTTCAGGATAAGCCTTCCTATCTCCGCGCAGTGCAAGAAAAGGTGGAAAAGAGTTTCTCTCTATGTGTGTGTGTGTGTGTGTGTGTGTGTATACACACTCACACATATACTGAACATGTTCACTAAGCATTGTCTATAACACGCATTTATTAATATACCAATATATTATAAATTTTTATGTGGAAACTGAGGCAGATTTTATACTGCAGCCTAATGTGGCTAACCATGTAGTTATGGAATAAACTAAAATTTCCGTAATTGCTAGTACTAACTTATCGGCTTTAGAAAAAAATAACCAAGTACATCATGTCCTGGAACAAACTTTTAATGACCTGTGAACTGAAAACATACCATTGCAGAAGTGGGACCTTTTCTTTAGCTGGCTATTCCTTCTGACAAATTCCAGTAAAAACATTAGACTTTCTAAACAAACAGCCCACATACTTATATTCATTTCTTCTTTTTCTGGTTTAGATGTTAAGAGAAAAATATGCATCCAGGCCACTATTCTATTTTCCTATCCCTTGACTTGATAGTTACAGAACTTCCCAAACATTGGACTGGATCCAGACTTCCACAAAAGGGGAATTTTCCAATCTCTAGGGTTGGAAAATGCCTACAGTTTGCAGTTGTACACACCGCATTCCCAGTACTGACATGGTGTGGACAGCTGTGCACTAAGTGGGAAGGGGAATGTATGAATATAGTGCAGTGAGGGTATATGGCAATTTTAAGGTAGAGGTCAGGTAGCGAATTTCCATGCATGAAAGGGTGGTCCGGAATAAGATCCCTTGCTGCCATTGTGCTTGGAGCACTGGAAGTCTGGTCCAGTTTCACTAATAATACAATTTTCTTGTAGAGAAATGTTTTTTCATTTATTTTCAACACAACCGCTCTGCACTATGATCATGATTCTTACAGTGTCCATCAAGATCACTGCACATTATGTTTTCTGTTTAAGTGTTTGCCAATCACATGACTTCTTTTAGTTTTCTGCACTTCTTGGTGTTCCCTCTCATCTGCAGGCATTATCCCACAGGTGCAACTGGTGTTCTATTAAAACCCTTCTCTGACTGCACACTCTTGTCAGGGCAACATGGATAATTTGCTTGCTGATCCTTATTTTCGAGCTCGTTCATGTGCTCTGGCTCCCTGGTTCCTGGTCATGTATCCTGTCCTTGGTTCCAGTTGTTCTTATCTCCTAATGGTCTTTAGTTCCTGCACTCTCCGTTTCTCCGGTTCCAACACTACTTGTGTCCTGTAGTGTCTGCTGCCTGTCTGCACTACTGTACTCCTGCACTCCTTGGATCCAGTTCACTCTCCCAGCATCAGTGTGCTTGACCAGAGGACCACAGCCTGCCACTTGCCTGCAGCCAAATCCATCTACACCATCAGGGGCTCTGGTGAGTCAGGGCTTTTGGTTATAATAAGCATCTCTGGCATATCTTTGTGCGTGACAGTTTGCTCTGACCCACAACTAGAGCCATCTAGTTGGATCCTGTCGATAGACCTTCAACGTTTCAGATAAAACAGCTCAGTGAATCTGTGGAAAAACAAGGTCAGGAGAAGGGCCATATTGTACAAGTCCTACAACATCTGTTGGCTTCCATAACTTCTATTTTGGCCACTGTTACCAGTTCACCGGTCACTCAGCCTACTAATACATTGCTTCTCCAGATATATCCCCGGCTCCTAGGCGATGACTAACTGCTCCTGAAAATGAATTTGAAAGGCCCAGGAAAGATTGGCACTTATGTAAAATAAATGTTACAGAAGGGTTTATATTTTTTGTGTGTAAGGGAAAATTGCAGTGTGTGTTATTTTCTAAATTAATATTTAGGTGTTGGTGTTGGGAGTGCTGTACGCAATGGTATACACAAAAGCAGAGGCAAGGCCATACAAGTTCTACCACTATGGCCTATTCCCACTGAAGATCACGTGGAACAGGATTTGACGATAAGGTTTATAACAAAATGTCACACAGTGGATGAGGGTGGGTCTTATAGGATGCTTTTGACTTTTGAATGCTTCTGTGTAATAACAGCCTTTCCCCGAAGAGTAGGCATGTATACTTCCAAAAACTGTCCTTGATCTGAACTTCTAAAAGACTCTCACAAACTCTCTGAAGCCAAGACCGCAAATCTCTAAAGCTCTGTGCTCAAATAGGTTTGATAAGTTTGCCATATGTTTTACTTATTGTTAATGGACTGGATTCATTTTTAAGAAAACGCGGAGGCTATTGTATGGTTTTTCTTATTTAGAGGTCTGATTGTAGGAGAGTGCGACACTCCCCTTGCTCTCCTACATGTAGATATTGAATCTGTATGCTGGACCCCTAACTGAAGTATTCCACACGTAAACCCTTCCCTGTGGGATACTGAATCATGCGTAAAGGCTTAGCCAAGCCTTTACTGTACAATTTGCATGCATTATCCCACCCACCCATGCGTATCTCCTACTCCGTACAGAGTGCAGCATCGGTCAGTTGCACTCCGTTACAGAAATTATGGTACTGCACATGTTATGCAACTTCTGTATGTACAGAAGTTGGCACACTTAAGTGGGAATCAGGGCCAATATGTGCAAATGAATACACTTAGATGAGTAAGACACTTGTACTAATTATATGAAATAACTACTTACATCATGCTTAGGCTGTTTATTTTAGTGAATGACTCTGAGGTAGATTTTCTGTGGATTCTAAGAAACATTTGTTTCCCATAACAACCAGATTACATCTGTCATCTACATCTAATATATTTTAGAAAATGATAGCTGCAATCTATAGACTTTCTCCTACGATATTACGGGGGTTTTAAAAAAGGCCATTGTATTTTGTTCTACATTTTTATCAATCCATTCTTCTCAACCACTCAATACTAGGCTAACAGTTCTGTCATATATCTTTGGCGATGATGTGGTAGGGTATTTAGCTTTTAGACATTCATTCTCAAAACCTGAAGTTCCATGTTAATATTTGGTTACTCAGTGAATTGTGACTAGGGCTGCTACTGCAAAATGAGCATAGACACATTTTTTTCATACCACAAATCCAATGTTTGCTCACATCTGCTTCAGATTTTCCTCTTTGTTTGTGACCACTTCTAAGTAGAAAATTTTGAGGTTTCAAAGGCCATTTGACAACTTTCATATAAGAATAACTTTAATGCTAGTGGACTAAAAAGTATCATAATATTCTTTTAAAAAAATTATGTTTTTTTAACAACGGTTCTGTAATTATCATTGTTAAAGACTTAAAAGTTAATTATACAACTAGAATTAGCTATGCTGAAATGCTGTGTTGTGGAACAGGCGAGTGTCTAGTGTGTTATTCTTGATGCACTGCTTTGAGAAACCATTTTAAACCGCAGTCTGTCATTGCGAAAGCACCAAAGGCATAGTTAATGTAAGCCTTACAATTTTTGTTTTAGCACATCTCGTCACGCCAACCCGGCGCTTCCTAATCCGCCCATCTTGCATTTCACTGTTAATGGACATTGCCTCCTCTAGTACGACCTTTATTCATTGTGCT
This sequence comes from Limnodynastes dumerilii, assembly GCA_011038615.1. Taxonomy (NCBI): domain Eukaryota; kingdom Metazoa; phylum Chordata; class Amphibia; order Anura; family Limnodynastidae; genus Limnodynastes; species Limnodynastes dumerilii. The sequence continues at coordinate 319,163 of WWET01001532.1, read as the reverse complement.
GTATCCTATGCGACCAACTTACATTAAACCCGCTTGCTTTCTATTCACACCAGCTCGTCCATTTACTCCCCTGGTACCCGACAAGGATTCACAAAACCCTCTAGCCGTGACATTCAGCCACCCAATAATCCCCCTCATGTCTCCCCAGCCTCTCAATAACCCCCCTAATGTCTCTACAGACTCCCAATAATCTTCCTCATGTCTCTTCAGCCTCCCAATAATCCCCCTCATGTCTCCCCAGCCTCCCAATAATCCCTCTGATGTCTCTTTAGCCTCCAAATAATCACCCTCATGTTTCGCCATCTTCCAGTAATAGCCCTCATGTCTCCCTAGCTTTCAAATAATCTCCCTCATGTCTCCCCAGCCTTCAAATAAACCCCCTCATGTGTCCCCAGCCTCCAAATAATCCCCCTCATGTCTCCCCATCTTCCAATAATCGCCCTCATGTCTCCCGAGCCTCCAAATAATCACCCTCATGTCTCCCACCTCCCAATAATCCCTCTGATGTCTCTTTAGCCTCCAAATAATCTCCCTCATATATTTTCAGCCACCCAATAATCTCCCTAATATCTCTTCAGCCACCCAATAATCCCCCTCATGTCTCCCCCCTCTTCCAATAATCGCCCTCATGTCTTCCCAGCCTCCAAATAATCCCCTCATGTCTCCCCAGCCTCCAAATAATCCCCTCATGTCTCCCCAGCCTCCAAATAATCCCCTGTTTCCCCCATCCTCCAAATAATCCCTCTCATGTTTCCACAGCCTCCAAATAATCCCTCTCATTTCTCTTCAGCCTCCAAATAATCCCCCTCATGTCTCCCCCGCCTCCAAATAATCCCCTTCATGTCTCCTCAGCCTCCAAATAATACCCCTCATGTCTCCCCAGCCTCCAAATAATACCCCTCATGTCTCCCCAGCCTCCAAATAATCATCTTTATGTCTCCACATCATCCAGTAATAGCTCTCATGTCTCCCCAGCCTCCAAATAATCCCCCTCATTACTCCCCAGCCTTCAAATAAATCCCTTCATGTCTCCCCATCTTCCAATAATCGCCCTCATGTCTCTTGAGCCCCCAAATAATTCCCCTTATGTCTCCCTCCATATAATCCCCCTCGTCTTCCCAGCCTCCAAAAAATTCCCTTCACGTCTCTTCAACCTCCAAATAATCCCCCTCATATCTCCCCAGCCTCCAAATAATACCCCTCATGTATCCCCAGTCCCCAAATAATCCCCCTTATGTCTCCCCTGCCTCCAAATAATCCCACTCATGTCTCCCGAGCCACCAAAAAATCCCATTGATGTCTCCCAATCTTCCAATAATCGCCCTCATGTCTCCCCAGCCTCCAAATAATTCCCTTCATGCCTCCCCAGCCTCCAAATAATCCCCTCATGTCACCCCATCCTCCAAATAATCCCTCTCACGTCTCCCCAGCCTCCAAATAATCTCCCTCATGACTCTTCAGCCTCTCAATAATCCCTATCATGTCTCCCCAGTCTCCCAATAATTCCCCTAATGTCTCTGCAGTCTCTCAATAATCCCCCTCATGTTTCCCCAGCATCCAAATAATCCTCTCATGTCTCGCCAGCCTCCAAATAATCCTCTCATGTCTCGCCAGCCTCCAAATAATCCCCCTCATGTCTCCTCAGCCTCCAAACAATCCCCTCATGATTCCCCAGCCTCCAAATAATCCCCTCGTCTGCCCAGCCTCCAAATAATTCCCCTTATGTCTCCCCAGCCTCCAAATTATCCCCCTTATGTCTACCCAGTCTCCAAATATCCCCTTATGTTTCTTCAGTTTCCCAGAGTCCCAATAATCCCCCTCCTTTACTTACCTTACCTTCTTTCTCTTGCTGTACTCCTCAGCGGTGCTCCCTCTCTGCTGTGGATGAATGAAGATCACACTAAAGAACTCTGCAGCCGGGCACCTCCAGCTTCAGACAGCGTGGGACAGGTGGGTAGCTAAGTGTGAGTATTGTGGGAATCATGCCCTGATGGCACCAATGGCGCCCCCATCAGATGAGCATCATCGGCATCCAGGGCACTGGGCTTTGTGCCTGTTTATTCAAACCACACCACTGTCAGTACCAGCATTCCATCTGCCACAGTGTGCTGCTCAATCACCATCTGCACTACAAGCTCCAGCATTCTATCTGCAAGTAGCGGTGCAGTCATTCATCCAAACTGCAACATTCAAAATGTGCTGCTTAATCGTCCGTTGTATTACAAGCTCCATTGTCTATCTGCAAGAGGTGGTGCAGCCTCTCATTCTAAACTGCAGCATTATCAGAACCAGCATTCCATCCGCAACAGTGTGCTGTTCACTCAGTTTCAGCATTATCTCTCCTTCATCTGCAGCACTATTAGCACCAAAAATCCATCTGCTATTTACTCATCTGCTGCACTACAAACACCAGCAATCCATCTGCAACAGTGTGCCATCAATTTGCTACACTAACAGCACAAGCATTCCATCTGCTAAAGAATATAGCTCTCACCATCTATGGCACTAAAAACTTCAGCTGTCTGAGTGTGTACAACTCACAAATACCAGCATAGGGGCATATCCAGACCTATGGCCGCCGTCGTTTTTACAGCGGCCATATGCGAAAGAACGGCATTTCTGTTCACAAAGGGGTAGTGACAGGGGGAGTGCACCAGAGCTACGCTGGCCATACTTACGGACAGCAGCCCAGCATAGCTCTGGATCAGGCCCATAGTCTCTGCTGCTTCTGCCTCCTGTGTTACCTACCTCTAACCATTCATATTTACTCTATAGTGCCTTCCTCGTGTCCCACTCTGTGCTCCAACCAATGAGCAAGGCCTACATCAGAAACCTTTGTTTTCTATTCACCACCGCAAACCCAGGGTACCTGAGTCAGTTCCAGAAACCCCTGAGTCCATGACACCGTCATTGCTACTGAACTGCGCCAGTGTAGAGATTCTGGCAGGAAGGACTAACAATGGAAAGGACCGTGTGACTGGCTGTATGACACTTACTGTTACAGCTTGGGAAGCTATTCTGCACAAGTGCACACCATGGCCTGTCCACACGTGTGCGGGGAGCCACTGTGCAGAACGGGTGTGGGTCCCTTCTGAGAACAGCCCTATTTCAAAAGGGGCATTCTCTCCCAGCCAGTACTGAACATGGCGCTCCGAATGTAAATCAATAAAGGCCCCCGTAACTTACAACTAGTCCAAAAAATTATTAGTCAATTGAAAAGCGTGTCCTCATATAAATTGTCCACCTTTCAAATGTCCCAAATTTTCCTTTTATCCTCCAGAATCCTTCTCCTTTCTTTTCTCTCCACCAGAACTCAACACCCTTAGTACAAAACACAAAGAACAAAACCCTCTTGGAGAGAACAGCCCTATCGCAATAGGGCTGTTCTAAGCGGGGACCCACACCCCTTAAGCCTAACCCTAAAACTCCCCTCCCCACAGCCCAACCCAAAGACTCCTCTCCTCGTAGCCTAACCCTAAGACTCCCCTACCAGCAGCCAACCCTTAGTCTCCCATCCCCACAGCCTAAAACTAGACTCCCATCCCCACAGCCTGACCCTAACCCTAATCCCTCCCTTTTATGACCCTAACCCTCTCTTCCCCAGAGCATAACCCTAACCCTCCTCCTAACCCTAAATGTCGCTGGAGAGGTTACTCACCTCTCCGGCGGACGAAAGGTGCTGCAGGCGCTGGTTCCTAAAAATGAATGGTAAGTATGCTGATTGGCATACTTACCCATTCTAAAAATAAGATTGCAAAAGGCTGCGTTTTTAAAATAGAGACAGACGAAAATTTTTTTTCTAAAAGACAGCTCTCGTGGTGGGGACTTCCATTGATGCAGAACGGACAGCATTGTAACACTTTATACATAGACCAACTAGATGGTATGCACTGAGCAGAGTCTAGGTCTAACTACTAACCAGGTTTACCTCAAACCAACAGATCACGGGGATGGGCTTTACATGCTGGCCAGCAGCAGCTAGCAGCCCTCAGGTATAAATGTTGGTGTAACCGACATACACATGAGAAAACTCAAAGTCAACAGGCTAATATTACCTTTTGCTCTGACACAGGAAGGGTTTATAGGGAGAGCTAGTCACATGGTCAAATATATATTGTGATGGGCACTTGAACAACTCAGATGCTCGGGCAGGTGAGATGGATGTGGGAGTGGTATACTGCCCTATATGGAGAGCTGGCAGCACACTTGTGCTGGTGCCATTTGTTTGATTCTTACAATGGGCCAGATCCAGACCTACATAAGCAAGCGATATTACGCTAACTGCTAGAATAACTGAGGGTTAATTCATTTAGCCTGAAGGCAATTAAACCCTGGGTTGGGAAATGGTAGGCCCTCAAGTTTTGTTTAATTGTTTTGTTGTTTTGAGGGCTTCAGAGCCAATAGGGGAAAGGAAGGCAATAAGGTTGGGTGAACACAAATAAAGTGGGGGGCAATAAGGCTGGCTGGACACAGGAGGGGCAATAAGGCTGGATGGACACTCATAAAGGGGGGCTATAAGACTGGCTGGACACAAAGGGGCAATAAGACTGGTTGATCAAACAAGGAGGGGACAATAATGCTGACTGGACACAAAGAAAGAGGGAACAATAAGCCTGGCTGGGCATACAAAAGTAGGGGCAATAAGGCTGGTTGGACAAATAGGAGGGGCATTAAGGTTGCCTGGACACACAGAAGGAAGGGGAAATAAGGTTGGATGGACAAACAGAATGTGGTGACAACAAGGCTGACTGGACAAAAATAAAGAGGGGCAATAAGGCTGGCTGGACACAGACGGAGGGGACAATAAAGCTCGCCAGCCTCTAGAAATAGCCCTGTGGGGAAGCGATCATTATTTTTCCCTAGCAGTGACCAGATTATTTCATTAAACATGAGGCGTTCAGTGTAGAAATCATGACCCACATGACATGTACACAATGTGATTACTCATTGTTGACCTGTTTACTTTGCCAAACTCAAGACACATCTGAAATTTGGTGCAGAGTTTAATTTGCTATACAATTACTTTGATAACTTATGATGATAACAATAGTTGCTGACTGCTCATTTCTTGGAGGGAAGAAAGAGATTAAGGGCATGGTGACACGATTTATGCAAACATTAAATCTATCAATCTAGCATTGCCTCATTTTATGATGTTACTAGGGACGGGGCTTGATCATGCAAATTATTTCATCAAACCCTGCCCATCTTTAGGACTTACAATATTGATAAGCGTGGTTACTAACTCGTTCCCACTGCAGGAGAATGTGTCAGGCTCTCCTGGGATACCAGGAGATATACCCCAGTATTGGGAGTCTCCCAGGCATTCCTAGAGAGTCAGCAATCATGATATAAATAATGTCAAGGGAAATTTGTATTAAGAAAGTCCCTTCAGCAGAGAGTAATCTATATTTTCCAAAATAATTGTAATCGTTCAGTTATTTTTTCTAAAGTTCTTTATTATTGTTTTTCTTTTTGTTTCATGAAATCATGGAATTTGTTACTTTTGATAGTTTCACGCACTGAAAAATGTATGCCCTCCAGGGTTAATTCTTACCTTACTGGTTCTTCAGGGCTGTGATATTTTACTTACCATGAATGATTTCATTTAAAGAAGTGCTACTTAATAGATCTTAGTGTTTCTTCTACTTCAGACTACTTACGCAGATGAGACCACAATCATTACTAACTTCTGTTTTATAAATATTTTGCTTCACTTTATTTAACACCATTTCAGATGAAAAAAAATAGTGTTTTCTGTATGTAATGTTATACAGGTTTTTTTTAAATGACCAAAGTAACATGATAAAACAACACTGGAGCAGAGGCATTCGTAAATTTAGCCAGAACTTATGTGCTTCAAAAAGATGTGGGGATAACATAAATATTAAAACAGAGCAGTCCCTCTCATGCAGTGAACCAGAAATGTTCTTAGGGGTGTATTTACAAAGGGCGATTTTTGCTGTGAAATTCAATTCACAGCTTATCACCGCGATTTGCAGCGTGAATTCACCAAATTCACTAAGCTGCGATTTTTAGGCGATTTTTTCAAACACACATGAGATGCTGTGAGTTTGCAAGGGGCACATCGCGGTGCTTTTCTATTTAGAAGCACCGTGATTTGTCCTTTAAAAAATCGCGGCAACTCGCGTGAGTTTAAAAAAAAAAGTACAGCATGGTTGAAAGCCTTAGCCATGCTGTGCTGATAGATCTACAAGGCTCAGCATTGCTTAGCCTTGTAGTTCTATCAGCATCAGCATTGTAATGCTTCTAACCATGCTACGCTGTGGGCTTCGTGTGTTAAATAAAAATAGTGTATGCACAAAACATACTGATAGAAAATACAATGTGTTCATGTGTAATATCTCTTTTCCCTAACTAATATTAACCCCTAATGTGTCCACTTACCTCCGGTGGTCCGTGTCCTATACTAAGTGTCATGTAATGTATTGTGTGGTGTAATAAATATATTATTCCACTCATCTGTCATCTCATCTGTCCACTTGCTGTCATCTGTCTCGGGAAGCCTTGCTTGATGTGAAGAATCTTCTTCTGATGTTTGGAGTCCTGGCGTTATCTTGCTTGCAGTCTTCTCCCCATTGTTCAGCTCCAGTTCCTCTGGCTCTTCATATCTTGCCACAGGGGGTCTGGCTCCTCCTCCCCTTCTTTCTCCTTCTCTTACTTCTCCTCCATTTTGTCGCTAGGGTGCAGCCTTTTATTTAAATGATGACATCAGAGGCCAGAGTGTAACTGGTGTCATTATTTATGTGCAAATGAAGAGTATTTTCTCTGCATGCAAAAAATGTAAATTAAAATGCATCTCTCAAATTACAACATGATTTTGCTCATGTCTACACTTCCACCTATTTTGCATCTTTCACTCAAAGGGCCTGATCCAGACTTACGCTAATGAAACGCTCATGTACGTAGCGTATTTACACCGGCGCACCTAGGATGCACTCCCATAGGCACTCCCCTTGGTCGTACTTAGTTTAGCCTTCTTATGCCCAGCATACCCTACCCTCACTTTTCTGTTCGTAACCACGGCGTCCGTAAGCTCCTTGCATAGTTACGACGCTTAGCACAGTTTAAAAAAAAAAAGTGCATCATGGTTGAAAGCCTTAGCCATGCTGTGCTGATAGAACTACAAGGCTCAGCATTGCTTAGCCTTGTAGTTCTATCAGCGTCAGCATGGTAAGGCTCTAACCATGCTGCGCTGTGTACTCCGTGTGTTAAAAAAAAATTGTGTGTGCACAAAACATACTGATAGAAAATACAATGTGTTCATGTGTAATAAACCTTTTCCCTAACTAATATTAACCCCTAATGTGTCCACTTACCTCCGGTGGTCCGTGTCCTATACTAAGTGTCATGTAATGTATTGTGTGGTGTAATAAATATATTATTCCACTCATCTGTCATCTCATCTGTCCACTTGCTGTCATCTGTCTTGGGAAGCCTTGCTTGATGTGAAGAATCTTCTTCTGATGCTTGGAGTCCTGGCGTTGTCTTGCTTGCAGTCTTCTCCCCATTGTTCAGCTCTGGTTCCTCTGCCTCTTCATATCTTGCCACGGCGGGGTCTGGCACCTCCTCCCCTTCTTTCTCCTTCTCCTACTTCTCCTCCATTCTGTCACTAGGGGGCAGCCTTTTATTTAAATGATGATATCAGAGGCCAGAGTGTAACTGATGTCATTATTTATGTGCAAATGAAGAATATTTTCTCTGCATGCAAAAAATGTAAATTTAAATGCATCTCTCAAACTGCGACATGATTTTGCTCATGTCTACCTATTTTGCATCTTACACTCAAAGGGCCTGATCCAGACTTACGCTCATGAAACGCTCATGTACGTAACGTATTTACGCCGGCGTACCTACGATGCACTCCCATAGGCACTCCCGTTGGTCGTACTTAGTTTAGCCTTCTTATGCCCAGCATACCCTACCCTCACTTTTCTGTTCGTAACCGCGGCGTACGTAAGCTCCTTGCATAGTTACAATGCTTAGCACGCCCATACTGTACAATTTAAATGCCTCATCCTCGGTGCGTATTTACGGGTTTTATATGGCAGGCACGCCCCCTCGAGTGGTGTTATGAAGCTGGTAAGCTCAAGGACCATACGCTCAGAATTTCGTAGCATAACATGAGCGTAACATCTGCCCCGAGCATGCACAATAAGTACAAATGGCTATTTTTATGCTTACGACCATCATAAAAACGCACCCGATCGTAGGTTTGGGTCAGGCCCAAGCACATCACCATCCTTGGAGCAAAGGAAGGTAAGACCAACTGAAACAAGTAAATAGATGAGCACCTTAAAGTATTCGTTTTTATATATCTTTCTACTTACTAATTCAGTAGCAAAGATATTCATTATTCACAAGTTGTAAGATTGGTATCTAGACAATTCCTCTTAAGTGATCATATAACAATGGATAAGTCTTGGATTCTAGTTTCTAAGGCCTAGGGTTTTTAGGGTTACTAGAGCTAAGAAATCTGCTATATGCATACCTCCCAACTTGTTCCGAATTATCAGAAGAGACTCTTGGGACAATGTTTTTTTTGTGATATGCTGCTGGCATAAACAGTATTGGTAATACATGGCACCTACGGGAGCCCTGTAGGCAAATTCTGTTTCTATGAATGACAGTGACCTAACATATATGGTCAAGTAATTCAAGAAAACAGATTTCGTCCTACAGGGCTTCCATTGCAGCCCTATATAACCAGCATTGCTTGTTTGATTGGCCGCTGTGACGAACACTAGAGCTGACAAACACTAGAGCAGAGAGGGATAGACAGAGTGGGGGCACAGCGGAGGAAGGAATCAGAAGGTAGAAGTGTGAAAACATCAAAGGTATGAGAAAATAAATAGGTGTTAGGTTGGACATATGGGTGACTGAATTAATGAAAAAGGCAGATATATGGATGGCTGGACAAATAATAAGGGGCAGACATATGGATGGGAGGCCTAATAATTAGGGGAAGACATATGGATGGCAGGCCTAATAATAAGGGGTAGACATATAGGACCTGATTCAGAGACTGCAAATAAGAGAGGAAAGTTAGTCCGGGGCAAAACCATGTTGATTTCAGGGGGAGTCAAATTTTATCTGTTGCAAACCACATTAGAGTTGAGAGGTGGCGTTTCCCTGCCCAAATCTAAATAACAGTGTAACAGTAAAGCTGGTCAGTATCTGTGTACAATAAGCAATTCAAAGATATATCCCTGCATGCAAAGATTACGATGGCTTCCCCTGAAATCAACATGGTTTTGCCCAGGAGTAAATTTCTTCTCATCAATCTCTGAATCAGGTCCACGGATGGCAGGCCTAATAATAAGGAGCAGACATATGGATTGCTGGACATCTAGTGCTACATAATGCACTAGAACAGCCCTTTAGGCGGTTTAAGACACATCTACTTCCCCAAAAACACCCACTGGGCAGTACAAAACCGCCTTGCCGTAAAATTCTTAAATGTTTGGAGGTATGTATGAAGACTAAACCTAATAGACAATGGAAAGAAGGAAAAAACATGCAATAGGAAAACATACAGCACAAGTATACCACACACAATGTATACTTTTTACCTTCTATACAGACTTACTTGAAAGAGTAATGGACTGTCATTAAGGCCTAGCACATATCACAGATGGACTGTGATTGTAAATGGCCAGGGATCTTCTGATGCCCCAACAAAAGTATGATCATACCAAGCCTACTGCTGCCATAATAAGAATAAAATTATTTAGTGTCATTTTTCAAAAGAAAAGGTGTAATAGAACACGAGGGCATGGATACAAACTGGAGGGTGGTAGATTCAAAGGAAATGTGCGGAAAAATTACTTCACTGAAAGGGTGATAGATGTTTATACCGTCACAGGTCAAGGACCTATTTACAAAAGATAGCCAAGTTCTGAGAGTAAAGGATTCTGGGAAAGAAAGACTTCATTTCCTGATGTGATATAACCATGTGGAAATTCCACTAGAGTAAGAATATTTTGAGTGCTGTGTGACGCATATAATGTTATCAGTCTTCAGTTTCTCAGCTGTAATGACGATTCTTGTGTTGACTATAAGATTGTTGACTTGCAAAATACTTTTTTTTAAGGGGTTAGTTTTGAAATTTGAGCTCTCAAGTTAAATACAAGTTTCTCATGTTAACAATAGTATTTGGCCTTGAATTGACATATTCTTTAGTTTGTCTTTAGTATTCAGTGTATAAACCGGGTCCAGCATCTCCCGCGGGTTGAGGAAATGATTTATGAGCTTAGTTCAAAAAACCGTCTTGTGTTGGAAGCCACAGAACAGACGAAAAATTAGACCAATACAACATCACTGTGACTTAGATCAAGTGGAGATGTAAAACCACATGAAGTAAAGGGATTTATTGTATAAAAGAAATTGAAATAACATGTAATAACAGCTAAGGGATATATGTAATTAGTCATTCAGTAACTCAACACTGATTTACTTCTACTTGCAAGGACTACTTTTCCATTGCTGGCATTTTAATTGCTGCAGATAATATTTAGTGTTAGACTAGACTTCATTAAATAGCTTTGCTGGACCTAATGTTTATGGGACCGTATTCAAAGATCCGGACATACCCGCACCTAACTCACCCGACCTGCCCCCATCCCGTCCCCCTTTTCAGGTACTTTATGGCACTTACGAAAGACATAGGGCTACCTTAACAATCCATGCAATGTCCGCACGATTGCCTCTCCCAACAGCCCTCTCCGGCTAATCTAAATCCCTCCCCCCCTCCCACTTCTGTCTAAAAACGCCCTGAGGCGGCATTACGCTGCCTCTTTTTACGTAACACGCTGCAAACCTACGCTATCTACATGCCTATCGGCTACGTAGATAGCGCAAATTACCTACCACGCATGCACAGTAGGTAATTTCCAACCCTTATGCACTTAAGAAGCCGCAGCTTCTTAAGTGTGAATCAGGTCCTGAAATTCTAAAGTAAGGGTCTTAAATAATTTCTGGAGTGTTAGACTTGTTTTTTTATGTAAATAGCGCATATTTACAGCTGTGTTTGGTTCTGTATTACCTGCAATTATATGAGTATGCCCTTCTGTACATTGCCTACATGTCCTTCCCTCCCACAACATGCCTTTCAGAACGCAAGTGTACACAGCCCACGAAGCTCTGAATCAGGTATGATTGCATGAGCATTGTTTCCTAACATTTCAAGTTCAAAATCACACCAAGATACGCAATGCAAGCTGATGTACGTTCACCTTCAGATCAGCCCCAGTGTGTGGCAGTTTTGAATGCACACTTTTCTGTTGAATACAATATTTTGCATTGTAGAGGACACCCATTATTATTATTTCAGGAATACCTTATTTTTAATGAATGCAGCACCCCAGCAGAGGAAACCTAATGCATAGTCTGAAAGTCTACATGCAGTGAATAGCATTTATGGGAGAAAGTTGTACAGATCTTACATCGTTTTATGGGTTATATCAGTATCAGTTACCAACCATACATTGTACTCAATATTATTATCCGTAGACACAAATTTCTTGTCTGAAGGCTAAACATTATATAGTGAAACACTGAAATGTTGATATCAGGATGTGGTGTTAGAGAGAGGAGCTCATTAAACTTCTTGTCAACTCTTTTAAAGATATAGTATTTCTTTCTGTCTATAGTAGTGTAACATATAAACCCAGAGTATTTCTCTAAAGACATAACATTTCCTGCTTTGCAGCCTTCTCATTCACTCCTTGTGGTGGTCTGGTTCTCTCTTGAATGAAAGATACATACATGTACCTATATGTCCGCCTCAAGGCTCATATTACAATATGGGCAGAAACAACAGATAATATTGAACTTCCAAAACATAATCCAAAACTAAGGTCATCTGGGAGTCAAGAAGGAAGCTTCATGCCAGTGCATAAATTGCAACAAAATGTACATGTAGTCTGGTGTGTGAAAGCCGAAGTGAGCAGCCGAAACGAATGCTAAGTAATTGCAGTTTGCGGGAGAAGAAATTTGTGGTGAGGTACAGTACTGATTGAACTGTATTGCATCTAGTGAAGAGAAGCATAATATAGAGATAATGGGCCTGATCCAGACCTACGCTCATGAAACGCCCTTGTGCGTAGCGTATTTACGCCAGCGTACCTATGAAGCACTCCCCTTGGCACCCCCCTCGGTCATCCGTATTTCAGCCGTCTTACTCCGACCAAACCCTACCCTAACTTTTATGTTCGTAACCGCATGTCCGTAAGCTTATTGCGTATTTATGACGTTTAGCACGCCTATACTGTATGATTTAAATGCCTCACCCTGCCCTCAAAGCGTAATTGTTTCTTTGCGTAACATCATTCGTCCGCATGCGCAGTAAATACGAAGGGACGATTTTACGCTTATAAAAACATGGGTGAGTGTAGGTCTGGATCAGGCCCAATGCAGCCTATTAAACCCTTATTAGAGGTTCTGTGGCAATACTTAGACAAAAGTGGGTATGTTTTTAAACAAGTCTTTTCGTGCTCATAATATATTGCACCATCCATGGATCTATATACTTTCATACAGAACATGAATTAAGAGACAATTATATGTAGCTTACTCAGACCTTGCTCTTAAAATAATGATTAAAGTATTATTTGTGTATGTTAAGCACCAGTACCAAACTAACCTAGAAAGCAGCAGCATACGTTTTAGATTGCGTTCTCTGCTTGCTACTTTCTCACTCACGTTTGTTCAATCATATTAACTTTGTTGGATCGGATACCGCTACGAACAAATTTTGTACTTTTGCAGCCGCCGGGATTCCTGTG
>WWET01001532.1:283683-298668 GCA_011038615.1 Limnodynastes dumerilii | reverse complement strand
TGAGCGTTAGCACGCTCAGCGCTACATCGTTGATCTGGATCAGGCCCATAGTCTCCTCTGGGGCTGCAAACTACAGTTCCCATAAGAATTTTTCTTGTGCAGCTTTGATTATTACTCATGTAGGCCCGTATTCAGACCGCCGGACTTATTGCATATACGTCCGGTGTTTACAGAAATTTGATACCGCGCATGCGTAGTAATTTTTTGCGTAATATACGTATCTTTTTGTTACGTAGATTGCGTATATGTGGTCTTTAAGACATAATACATTAGCATATATTTTTATTTAGCAGTTATAAAATACACTTACTATACGAAGATAGAAATGAAAGAATGTGTGTAATTTCTCATTTATTCCAATTAGATATAAAACTATCTTTACTGGTAAATTCTGACTTCTTGGTCTGAGGAAATTCTCAGCCTCCAGGTTTTCTCCAGCAGTGGAGACCTACATTAGGGTATTTCATCCTATTTATTGTTTTGTTTCCTATACTTCTGCAACTATAATCACACAGTAGGGGAGCATATGGATTAGGGAAGTTGTATGTGACAAATGTAAATTATGTAATCTTTTTTTGCTACAATACAGTTTCAAGAATTGTGAGAATCAATTTAATAAAGCTTCTAAAAAAAAGTGAAAGTGGACATCAAAGTTATCCTTAGGCACCAGTTAAGTTCTAACCTTAATTTATCTATTACAGTACAATGTATTACAGTGTAATACAGTACAAGCGGCAACTGTTCCCTAATTGGATGTTAAGTGCAAAATCCACTTTTCACTTACCCCCTGGACCTTTCACAATTATTATATTTTCAGCTTAAATGAAGATATGTTTTAAATTGCACACCTAGAAAAACTGCTACAGCAACAGTTTACCAAACTTCTAAACATAATCAAGCTTTTTTGACCTAGAGAAAGAGTAATGAATACGGGTCTGATTCAGACTTAAGAAGGAGCTTGAAATTAAGGACCTGATTCAGAGCTTGAAAATAAGATAGGAAAGTTACTCTTGGGCAAAAACATGTTTATCACAAACCGCGGCAAACGCCGCACTTACCTGCTTCCTGGTTCCCTGACGGCGTCCAGTTGAGAGGTGATGTTTCCTATCCCAAGTCTAAATAACAGTGTAATAGTAAAGCTGATCACTATCTGTATGCAGTAAACAATTAAGAGATATAGCTCTGCATACAAAGTATACAATTACCTTGACTCCCCCTGAAATCAACATGGTTTTGCCCAGGTGTAACCTTCCTCGCTTATTTTCAAGCCCCTTTTTAAGTCTGAATCAGGTCCTATGTGATCAGACATACAAAATGGAAACTGGTAGGGGTTTTAAAAGTAAATTCAAATCAATGGCCAATTTCTGTCAAACAGTAGAAAGCATGGGCTAAGTCCACAAAAAGATCTTAGTATGGATTCGTTTTGCCTAAGAATGGGAATTCACCTTTCTATTTATTGCTTCAGTACCAAATCAGAATTGAACAACTTCCAGCACTCTAAATATAATTATCATTAGGGGAAACGTAAAATGTCTTTCCAAGAAACAGTGAAGTTCCTTAGGGTTATAAGCCCCATTGGTGTCATTGTAATGGGCTTTCCTTCTGTTCACACATAGGCTTAGTGTATACCCAGTCACTTATCTCAAGATATATCCCAGCTTGCTCTTTCTCAGATCCTCACAGGAACTGCAGCTCTTGTCTACACTTAATAAATGCCTCTCTCCTTGGTTACTTGACTACTTCTGACTGCACCAACTCTCTGATATAACCTTCATTGCCCTTTGAGACTATCCTATACTCTCCAAACCTTGAAACACTCCCTTAAAAATCACCAATTTAGTTAAATTTACCAAATTACTCAAGCTACCTTTGTCTACACTATTTACAACCACTTTGCTATCTAATTTCCCTTTATATTACATGATTTTAACAAACTTGCCCTTTCTCTTTTCATACTAAATTTACCTTCTGTTCCATTTCTGGTACTGGCACTAACACTGTTGTGTGACTAGATCTTACAGAGCACTTAGCACTATACAACCAGGCTGCTCCATTGTGCGATATATATCACTTCCTTTTATGTATCAAACCCAATGTTCTATACAATATTAGCTTGCGAGCAGTGCCCTCTCACCCACCCAATCTGTTTGTTACTACCTAGTATTGCTTTTATAGTTAAAATTATCGTTTAAATTGTAAAGCGCTACATAATATGATGGGACTAAATAAAAAGCTTTTAATTAAAATATATATTTTATCAATAAAATAAGGGTCAGTAAGTTATGGCTTTTCTTTGGCTCTCTTTAAACGGTAGGTCTGAAAAATTTATATTAAATATACCAATTGGATTAAAAAGAATAATAATAACATTTGTTACAATAGCAATAAGGATTTTCCCATAACATTGATGTTCCATACCTTGACATCCAACAGATCTCCTCTCAAGCAGTGTCATTATTATTATTATTATAATCGTTTATTTATAAGGCACCACAAGAAGTCCACAGCACCGTATAAAATGCGAGGTGCTTGGCAGATCAGGGAGGAGGGGATAGAGTGCAGTGAGGTTGAGAGGGAGCCACCAGGTGGGGATGGGACAAAAAGGATAGCAGAGGGGGACAAGAGGGTATAAAGTTAGGGGGCAGTGGTGGATGAAAGAACAACACAAGGATGGAGGGCCCTGCTCACGTGAGCTAATACACTAAGTGTGAAGGATGAGGATAAAGAGGGAGAAAAAAGTGGACTGCTGGTGTAAGTGGAGGAGAGGGGGAAGGAAGAAAAAGAAGGAATTGATGTAGGATGCAGTGAGGATGTTAAGTGGAGGAGGGGTAGGCTAGACTGAACAGGTGCGTATTGAGTGACCGCTTCAAGACCTGCAATGTGGGGAAGAGTCTGACTGAAGAAGTCATTCCAGTGCAGAAGTGCAGAATGGGAGAAGTCCTAGACATGGGCGTGAGATGTGATAGGTAGGGAGGTCAGACAGCGATAGTTAGCAGAACAGAGAGGGCAGGAAGGGGTGTGCATGTTGATGAGGGAAGAGAGAAAGGAAGCAGTGGATAAGGAGATGGCCTTAAAGGAGCAGCATTGAGTATAGATTGAAGGGGGGCAAGACTGGGGATCAAGAAACCAACAAGAAGGAGGTTACAGTAATTGAGGAGGTTTTGGTAGCTTCATTGGTTTGGAAGGGGCAGATGCGTACAATGTAGGTATGCGTAGGTGGATACAGCAAGATTGAGAGAGGGCACGGATGTGTGGTATAAAGTAAAGTGAGACACCTAGGCAGCGAACTTGAGGGGATGAGGAGACAGAGATATCACCAATGATTATGGTGGTGGAGGGGGAAAAAAATTATTTCCATTTTATCTATATTCAGCTTGAGGAAGCGCTTGGCCATCCACGTGGATAGGGACGCAAGGCACTCGGAAATCTTAGATAGAAGATAGGGGTTGAGGTCAGGGGAGGAGAGTTTTATTTGGGTGTCATCAGCGTAGAAGTGGTAGTAGAAACCAAAGGTGCTGATGAGGTTACCCAGCGAGGAGGTGTAGAGGGAGAAGAGGAGCAAGCCAAGGACAGAGCCCTGGGGGACACCAACAGGGAGTAGAGAGGGGGTGGAGGATGAGCTAGGGGTAGAAACAGAGGAGGTGAGATCAGAGAGATAGGAGAAAAACCAGGAGAGAGCAGTGTCAGCGGAGCGGAAGGTTTGAAGCATAAGAGGATGGTCAACGGTGTCAAAAGCAGCTGACAGATCAAGAAGGATGAAGATGGAGTAGTGTCCCTTGGATTTGGCAGATAACAGATTATTGGTCACTTTGGTAAGGGCAGTCTCAGTGGAATGGAGGGACCAGAAACTAGATTCAAAGGGGGCCAAGGGAGAGTTGTCAGTAAGGTAGCTGATGAGACTTTGGTAGAATAAGCGCTCAAGGAGTTTGGAGACAAAGGGGAGAAGATATATAGGTCGGTAGCTGGAGGGGATGTACGGTCCAGATTAGGTTTTTTGAATGGGACAAGGGCATGCTTAAAAGAAGAAGGAAAGATTCCAGATAAGAGGGAAAAGTCGAAAAGATGGGCTAAATGAGATCAGGCAGTGGGAGAGAGGTATTTGAGAAAGTGTGAGGGACACAGGGTGAGGATATTATTAAGGAATGAATTTCATCACTTGTCGTAGGATGGAAAGAAGAAAAAAAACATGATGGTTGCATAGAAGGGGGGATGGGGAGGTATGAAGGAAGCAGGATGGAAGAGATGTCATTTCTGATAGAGATGATTTTGGATGAAAAGTAGGAGGCAGAGTTGGTAGCACAGACTAAAGTTAAAGTAATGTGAATTAAACTACTATACTTTTCGGACTATAAGGCGCACCTAAGAGCCTTAAATTTTCAAAAAAATAGGCTGTGCGCCTCATAATCCGGTGCGCCTTATGTTTGTGCTGGCGCCTTACGTACGCTGGCAGCGATAAACCAATCAGAGAACATTAAGTAATACGTGCAGTACGTACGCATTACGTAATAGGTACAGTACGTACCAGTACGCTTACCAGTACCTCCGCCACGCCTCCGGTAGGTATACTACCGGTATACTGCAACAAAAACATTTGTTTGTCTAAGGACCCCCGAAAATGGCACCAGTGAAGAGACATGCTTACGAGGCACAATTCAAACTACAGACTATCAGTTACACAGTTGTAAATGGGAATAGAAAAATAATGTGAGTGTATTGTTAAATAGTAGAATGAAGTTCAACTAAACTCGATGTTTTGCTTCTGTTACCTTTTTTTTGTAGACCGTATGTTTTAGCATGCGTCTTATAATACGGTGCGCCTTATGTATGGGTTAAGTACAGAAATAAAACCCCGTAATTGAGACTGCACCTTATAATCCGGTGCGCCTTATAGTGCAGAAAATACGGTAATAATATAATATAACAAAGTAAAAATAATAATGGTTAATGGTAACGTCAATATTTGTGCACCTGTTCTGTATTCTAACTCATCTGATTTTGTTTCAAACTCTCTTAAGTGCAAGCTACTACTATGAGCTAGCTCAAGGTTAACGTACAGAATTTCTAAACCACAATAGCGCATGTAGGAGATCCAGGCCCCCCCACTGCTCTCCTACGTGCGGATGGCGAATCTGTGCACTGGACCCTACCTTAAATATTATTATTATAATATAGGATCATACGTAAGGGCTAAACCAATTTAAATGCTAATGTGTATCTCTTACGCATGGTGGGTGGCCCAGCCCCCTTTGCGGTGGCTGAATTTCGCATGAAACACATCATCATATGGCTGCATTCCATTGCAGTGCATGCACACTTGCACACGCACTGCAGTTGCATTGCATGCGCAGTCCCTGCACGTAGTTACCTTACGTACATTTCGTACATGAGTCGGCTCTCTTTCTTAGCTGAGGATCAGTTCCATAGAGTGAATTTAAAATAGGGGATAGTGAGGAGGAGATTTGAATGCTTATGTGCCATGCATATTTTTACTTGCATGTAAGTTAACTCAATGAGTAGTAATATACAGTTGGATTGAAGGACAGAATACCCAAGATATTTCTGCAGGATTGCTACCGGGAGTGATAATTCAGCTGCATTAAAGCATATATTGTTTATCACTTGACTGGATTTGATAATATTTATTAATATCTGGCTTGATAGAAACATTACCATTATGCCCAGGTTTCTGTATGTGATGTGACAGTAGAATTTAAGTAATGTACTATTGTTTTTATAGTTCACTTAGGGCCATTAGTGTCCAAGCACTGCTGCTTGTACTTGTAAATATATTTAAATGTTTAAATGTATATGTACCAGAGCCAGTAGTATGGAATCGTACACAGGCATTTTAAAATTCAGCCTTCCAGGCACAGTGCCTGACCAACAACATGAGGGAAAGAAGGAATGCATCAAACAGAGGGAGGAGAAAAAAACAGAGAACACTCAAAAAAGGGCAAGGAATGTAATGGAGCACACACAGATGAAGGGAGAGATAGAATACAGAACACTGAGGGCAGAAAAGGACCAGGGGGATAATGTAATAGAAATAGTGGGTGGGGGAAATAAATTAGGTTGGTTGTTGGCATAGAAATTATTGTGGTATCCTGTATGCTGAAACTGTTTAATTGACCATTTTTAGCACAATACAATGTCAAAGGGAATTATATAACAATACAAATAAACTAAAATTCACAATCCAGATGATTGGAAACACATCTTTTTAATAATCATTTTTAAAATCGAGGTATCTATAACAGGTGAAATAACAGTCTAAACATTATGATGGAATATTCAAAAATGCTAATAATGGTGGCCATATGGGCCCTGATTTAAGTGTGTAATATCCGTGCATATTGAGCATGCCCACAACCCAAATATACGCACGGAAACCAACTGATTGACATACACGGATGCCTGACTGATACACGCATCGGCATGTAATGAGTCCCGCATGCATGGCTAGATGGCAAGACTCTTAATGCATATGAGCTGCACACAGGCTACTAATGTACAGTGTGGGCATTCAACAGAGATAGGACTGATTCACTAACATACACACAGGAAAAATTAATGTAGCCCTCTACCACTCGTAAGTTGATGAACCGTATTGTTTGCTATGAGGCCTTGCGTCTTCTCTTACTTAGTTCAGCCCACACCTACTGCATGTTTATAATCAATTTTTTTAAATGAAACCAATAAAGGTTTGTTTATTTAACCTTATGCTGATTTTCCATTTTGTGTAAGACTTTAACCTTGTAAAGGTGCCATTATTTGGTTGTAGTTTGTGAAGGTTTTTTTTTATTTTTATTTACTTTTCATTTTGTGAAAAGACACAATTACATTTATTAATATATAACTGTATTGGTTGTTTGTGTTGTTTTTATATTTTGATTGTGTTTTAAAAAAATATGTTTTATAAAACTCTCTAAATGTAGTGGATCATTGTATTTCTAACTTCATGTTAAAGTTGTATTTTAATGGTTACTTTTGTTTACATATGTTAATGAGAGTATGTGCTGTTTTTAGAATAAAACATTTCTTTACTTTTCCAAAGCCTAATCAGTGCGTTTAGTTACATATCTTTGAATTTCAAGCAATTTTAAGCACCTAAACGCATGACCGATTCACATGTTCATAAAGTTCACATGTACCTAATTATACGCAGGAGAGACAGACGTCCTTACGTATCGCTCCCAACAAAGGAGGAGTGGTTAACCAGGTTTCTTTATTTTCTCTGAATCGGTATTGACGATATTTTGTGTGCATATATTTAGATAAGTTCGTAATTTAACTCTTAACTGTGAATCAGGTCCATGATATAAAATATGGCTTAACTCCCTACTGAAGTTAACCAGCACCTGTGCTTGCAAGACTTCTTCAAAGTTTGGAGTTAAACTTGAGTAAATGATGATTTTAAGGTTAGCAGCACTAGACTTTTGCCATCCAGGACTAGTGGCACCATAGAGGGAAAATCTAAAGCATGGCATCCACCGCAGTGCCAATCAGCGCTAAGCAACTTGGAATAAAATTCTGTGCTTTGATGGGGAGCCTTCACTGTCACTTAACAGCACTTATTGTGGCCAGGTCATTCTGAAACCTATAGTGCACCATAGAGAAAGTTAGTTTATTTTACTATTGGCCTATTTCCTCTTATCTGCTACACCAGGGGTGTAGTTATTCTTAGTGTTATTCTTTTAATGTAATAAAGTATAATCTGCTCATCTCAGTGCTTGGAAATCAAATAAACCTATGATTTGTGATTGCGGAAAAGCATCAGACATCAATAGCTATGCACTTTGGAGCTGCAAATTGCTGGTGATTTGTTGTATAACTATATCTATACCAAATACAAGTGTTTGTTACATGTCTCCTCTTACTGCAATGTGACTTTAAAGCATATATATATATTCTTGGGACTGCAACATTTAGCAAGATTTAAAATTAAGTTATAGGATAGAAATCATTGATATACATATTTTACTGCAATAACAGGAGAAACTGACATATAAAAGAGGCACATGGGGATTGTATAACATATAACTGGGGAAATAATAAATGTAGCAGAAATGAAGGAATGGATAAAAAAGATTGAAGACTCCGTTTTGATTGTATAATGACAATATACGGTTGTGTGATGTCTTAGTATAATATTTCACTCTGAAATACCTTAATACTAAACATCCCTATTTCAGGAGATGGCAGCATCACTATTCATTAGACAAGAGCGCTAGGTAAAAAAGCACAGCTGGCAAAATTATTCAAAGTCATGAAATTATCACTTACTGGAGTTATTTCACCTTTCACTTGTTCACGCTAAGAAGACTCTTTAGATTTAACAGCTGTTGGCGCTACAATTTCCTATTTTCCTTCAGAAACTGTGTTATATTGCCCTTCAAATGTCTAGCTTTTGTATCCTTCATCTTCAGTTTGATTTAGCGCTGGAGATATGTAATTGCCTTTACCATAAAAGTTAGCAGTTACATTTAGTGTGATTGCATATGAAATATATATACTTATATACTATAGTACTCATTTTAAAACCGGATTCAGACTTCTTACAAAGCGGCATTTTGTGATCACTAGGATCAGGAAACGCCCCCTTTTGGAAAGCATTACTTTTCCAGGACAGATCTGGAGCTGAGATTCTATCCTGGTTAAAATTCTGATGGTGGGATGGGATGTATCAAGAGGGCGAAAGCACTTCTGCTCTGTGGGAGGGGGAGGCATGCAAATAGTGCAGAAAAGACTGGCTTCAGCTCTTACATACTGTCCAGCCTTCCGCACTGTGCACATTTTACATGGGAATGGTGGGGAAACGTTAAGGTTGGGGGATCGGGTGGGATCCTAATTTAATAGAGTTCTAATTACTATTAATATGAGGAGATCCATATAACGATATGCGCTACGTAATCTGATGGATTTATATTAAAACATAATAAATAAAATAAACAAATAAGTGTAAGGGTAGAACCCCTGCTCTTATGGGTTTCTGTCAGCACGACCCAATTTTAACATTTGCGCATCACTCCACTTAAAATAGAGGTGGTGTATAAATGAGGATCGTATGTAAGGCCTCAGCCAAGCCCTTACTGTACAATTTAAATACCACCACCCTCCCACCATACGCACATGCATTAAACATTTAAAATCTGCTTGGCTGCTATAAACAATACCTATTTTTAGAGAAATGTAAACTTATTTGATAAATCTATCCCATAGTGCTCTGAATCCAATACATAACAGACCTGTGCCAGGGTTTGCAGGCATTTTGCATCCAAATTTGGAGCAAAGGGTTACTGGTCCCTATAGTATATACAGCTATATAAATTTCATATGCTCATGATGCCATCTTCTTCTTGATACATTGTATGTTTATAGGCACCTATAGTTTGGCACTGACAAAATGCATTTAAAACTATTTTTTACAACTAAGATTTCCCAACACATTCCAACCAATACCTTACATAGGATGAGCATTAGGGCTATATGGGCTGGCTTATGCATGGCTTCTCATTCAGGCTCAACATGCTTGACCAAAGAACCAGATTCAGACTAGGGACTAGGGAGTTCAAGGATCACTGGTGACAGTAGACCAGACAGTCTGCAGTTGTCCAGTTAGTTCCAACATCATGAAAGGACTGACATTTGATTCACACATGTGCCAGATGGAATAAGGTCCAGGTTATGACTTTGTACCTGCTGACCACTTTGACTAAAAGGGAGTCAGAACATAGCCCAGTCCTACAGTTAAAATGTGAATTAAATTTATTTGCATTTATTTGCTCACTATGGTAAATTAAATTATTCCTAAATATAATAAATGGAAATTAATCTAGACACATTAATTACATTTTTTTAGAATGTTGAATAAAATGACAGTGTTTATGGCTAATATTATTATTCACAATGGCCTAATACCATCCATCTACTTCAAGTAAGCAAGAATCAGAGTAGATATAAGAGATAACAGGATGATACGAACTTTGATATAAAGAGTGTTCTTGTATCTTGTGACTTTCACTTTTTGTCAGAATAAATTTGATTAACTTTTGAGGCTTTTAAAAATGTGACAGAATTGGTTCATAGCTATAGCTGTGTTCAAAAGACATTACTGATAGATGGCAGTACAATGGGCTGTGTGTAGCCAAATGTTCTTAAAGACATACCATCATTAGCATTAATTATATCAAGTGTCACTAGTGAGTGCTAATAGTCATTAGAAACCAAAAGCCTCACTAGCTGCTAGTTTCAATTTATTGTATAAGTAAGTTGAGCATTATAAGATGTTAGCAGTACAATATTGTGATTTAAGGAATTATTCTGTTTTTGTGAGATGCTGAAAAGTTCAACAAAATTTTTTTCTTTACGATACTAATGTTATGATTTTTAGGGAACAGATTGTCTATAAATCATTTTATGCAGGGCCAGATTAACAATGGGGCTACTAGGACTACAGTTCCAGGCCTCTGTGTAAAAATAGCCCCCCCCCCAAAAAAAAAAAACCACTGCAGATCTCCAGGCCTCCCACTGCAGTGTATAAGGATGAATGTCAGGGACTGACATCCTTCTCCAAAGCACAATATATAGTGTGGGTGCCTCGTAATTTTCAGGCCCAGGCCCACATAAACCTCAATCCGGCCCTGTATGTATGTATGTACTGTTGTTGTATGTATTGTTGTTCACTTGGTCCTGCCACAGGTTTGTTAGCCCCCACACATCTAAATTTAAAAAACAGTAGCAATCCACTTCAGTTCCAGTCAGGATGTGTCAAGCCACACTAATGTGGGACTACTACTTAACAATTGTACTTAGTGTCATACAAACAGCTGTGCATTGTTCAGATGTCATTTTTTCTCATATATATTTATGAGAAAGGGACCACTGGGTCTTAAAACTGCTCCTATTGTTATAGTATTTATGCCAATTTCATAAATAAATAAGTATTTTTTGTCTAGGTTACATACAGCGCCTTCATTCTCCCTCTCCATCTATGGACAGAGCAGACCCACTGATCATTCTCCCTGCAGCTAACATTGTTTGGCTGTATCATTGCCAAGAGGGTCCACCACTAAACGCCTTCCCCAACTATCCCCCCGCTGTTCCCTTCTTTGTCCACCATTGCTCTCTTTTATACTTCACGCCTTTTCCATCCGTCCCTGCTGCTTCCTTCTGTGTCCTCCACTACATACCTCTCCCATTCTGTCCATCGTTGCCCACTTTTGTGCCCTCTACTCTTCCACACCTATAGTTGACAGTTCAGCCAGCCCTATTTTGAAAATGATATAGCTGCCAACTGCCTATTTCCCAGTTCCCAATAGCTACAGGTTGTGGCGGGTATGTTAGGGTTAGACTGTGGCAGGTATAAGGTTAGGGTTAGGCTGCGGGGCATAGAGGGTTAGGGTTAAGATGCGGGACATTGAGAGTTAGGGCAAGGCTTCAGTGCATGGAGGGTTAGGGTTGAAGAAGGGGGATGTTAGGGTTAGGCTGCTGGAAACAGCAATTGGCGGAAGTCAATTAAGCTACCATACAATGGTCTTTCATACCTGCAAACGACATGACTTCACAATCTGTGTCCCCCACTGCTTCCATCGGTGTCTCCCACTGCTTCATTCTATGTCCTCAACTCCATGCCATAAACCCCATCCTCTGCTGAGCCTTTCTGTGTCCCTGCGTCTCCCTTCAGTGTCCTTCACTCCATGCCTTCTCCATCTGACCCCTGCTGCTGTCTCCTGTGGAAGTTATAACAAGTATGAACCTGATCCTGAATAAGGAATGACACCCGAATTCTGCAATCTGCTTGTGGAAGTTAGGTGCCAGATGTTACGCTACTGATCTCCTAGTGTATGGAACTTAGTTTCGTATGCTAGGAGATACGTCCAATGGGATGTTACTCCAGATTAACATGCCAAATCCTTGCAATGCGGCAGGTATAGGTATGCAGATTATGGAGAGTGGGCTGTGGTATTCACTTCTGCGTGGATCTGCGTTCGAAGCAAACTCAGTATGAGAGAGAGGAGTTCACTACCCCATCATGTGCGGACTTACAGACCTTTGTGTGTACAGAAAACAATCAGGTCCTATGTCTCTATAGCTATATATATATCATTAAGCAATTTTATGTAGTAATGTCTTTCTTTTATGTTCTTGTTACTACTATGTGTTGTGTGAGTTTTCTTTTATTGCTCACACCTCTCTGCAATCCACTAATACCATCAAATTAATAAATACCTGTAGCCCTTACCACCCGGGCATCACAAATATTATAAATGACATACTTGAGGCAGGGTGTGTGAAATAGATTTTAGGATTGGTTCCATGTGCACCAAGATGCAGTGGCTGGTCTAGCTGGCCCTGTTGTAACAATGATACAGCCACCAATTGAATGGCTTCTGTACCATTGTTGAAACACTCGGCAAATAGAAAATTGCTATTGGGAATGGGTACCCATTTCAACCTCTCCCCAAATGCTGTGGAGAGCTAAGGTTAGTGTTAGGACTTATGTTAGTGATAGGCTGAAGGACATGGAAGGTTAGAGCTAGGGCTTTAGAAGGGGAAGGTTAGTGCTGAATGGGTAGTTTAGGGTTAGAATGTTGGCGCAAAAATATTTTCGACTCTGGGAGACACAGCACCGCTGTTTTCCAAAATGGAGACTGCCGACAATTGCTGGCAGATGCCATTCAACTGCCATTTAACAGTCTTTTGCAAACAGACCAACGTACTGGTAAACCACACTCGTGCACCTACCAGCAGTGTGTGCTGCCATTTTAAACAAATGGGAGGGGGATATAAGGGGATGAGTAATCATATAAAAGTCAAAAACATGTCCCTGGTCTTGACCATGGCCATTTTGTGTCATGGCCATATTGAGTGATATAATTGTACTACAGATACTCACATACATTTATGTGAAAAGAGGAAAAAAATCATCTGAACTGTCTACTGTTCATGAATAGTTTGAGGTTGATGAATATGGTAACATTTCCATGTACATGCTTCATCATTATTTTGTGTTGTTTTGCATTTTAAAATCCTGACTAACAATTTTAAACTACAATAATTGAGTAATGTTTAATGATTTTCTTGTCATTAAAAATGTTTTCTGTTTCCATATACTCATTAAAACTGTCTCCATGCTACTAGACTGAACCTCTAATCTTTTCCCAAACCAATGATATTATAATTAGAATAATAATGAGGTGGCTAAATTGTTATTTAGTTTCAAGTAGTTGCTTAATTTTTTCACGTTGTACCTGTAGATAGCAAAAGCAATTATATGGAGACTGTTTTAGCACCTCAAATTACAAGCAGGCATCTTTGAAGCCATGCAACATAAAATGTAATTAAACATTAAAATACTGGCAGAAGTTTAATGATATTAAAATTAAGTCTGCAAAGTTCAGCTATTTTCATATGACCACATGATTCAACAGCTACTTCTGTAAAGCGGTCACCAAATCTCAACTCTGCTACAGACATACGACTCCATATGTGGACTTGAGAGAGAATGAAATTATGAAGGAAAGCTCCTGTTTTGTTCTTTCCGCTCTGTCTTTTGCTGGGACTGTCGCTCTCTTGACTAAATAGTAGAAGTGTTACTGCTTTCATTTTATCTGGGGGCAGCATGTCCAGAGAATGTAGCTCTTCTTTGTTTCCTGCCATGGGGTTCCCCATGTAAAAATGGGCAATTCATAGGACTTGCATACAACAGAAGACAGAAGAAAGAGCGTACATCGATAATGTCAAGGTAGCTCGCCAACTCATAGGGTCATGTTAAATCCTTTAGACACTTGTTTTAGGATCACTGAGCAGTAGCAGGTTTGGTGAACATAAAAAAATATGTAAGGTAGTTTTGTTCGTGCTTCTTGTCTTTTAGTAAGACAGTAAGTAATTACAACTTTGTATTGTAGAAAGTTATAACTGCAAAGTGGATCTGTAGAACTTACAGAACAGAAATTCACTCTTTGAGCCAATTTGACCATTTATAAAAGCAGCATTTATATGTACAGAATAAACAAATGAAATGACTGATATGTGAAATAATAACATTGATTATATACCACCCGTCATGAGGTGTATGGGGCTGCAGGCAGATCAGATCAGCGTGTCTATGCTGACCCCCCTCCACCGCACAAAAGCACCTACAATGGGCACATGAGCATCAAAACCGGACCATGGGCCAATGCAAAAGGGACGGCTGATCTGATGAATCATGCTTGCTTTTACATCATGTGCACCAATGGGTGTGTGTTTGTCTTTTGCATGGTTAGAGATCATACCAGGATGCACTATTGGAAGAAGGCAAGGCAGCAGAGGCAATGCTCTGTTGGGAAATCTTGCATTGACGTGCATGTTAGAGTGACACGTACCACCTACCTAAACATTGTTGCAGAACAAGTACACCTCTTCTTGGCAACAGTATTCCCTGATGGCATGGCAATCTTTCAAAATATAATGCATCCTTTGAAATTTATGCCCTAAATGGATCAGAGGTTTTTGGTGGCACAAAAGAAACCTACAAAATATTAGGCAGATGGTTTTAATGTTTTGGCTCATAGGTGTATGTCTTAATGGCAAAAGTCTGCAGTATGCAGTTCCAGTGGCGTTCCAGTTTGGGGGTGCGGACCGCACCAGGGGTAAGTGTTTAAGGGGTGATGGAGCCTCCTCTCTCTGTCACCCCCTTTACTAATTTGTAACCTGGTCCTCAGTTCAGTGCCGCAGCGCCGGAAAAAAAAGATCTGACAGTGCATTGCCCAATGCACTGTCATTGTCCAAGACCTGACTCTCCTCCACAGCACCTCCTCCCTCCCTCATGAATGACCCTGGCATGACCCCAAGGTCACGTGAGCGTCATTCAGAAGGCAGAGAGCGCGTACCACGGAGTAGAAAAAAGACCGGACTTTGTGAGCAGAGAGACAGCAGTAAGTTATTTGAGTCAGGCTCAGCAATAGTCACTGTCTGGTGGGGGGCATGCAATAACTAATTAAA
>WWET01001532.1:259166-270304 GCA_011038615.1 Limnodynastes dumerilii | reverse complement strand
ATATATTATATACATATATGTATACTTTTTATTTAGTGATTTGGGCACATCCAGTGCAGGCAGGGTTTAATATACTTCGTCCAGAGCTCCATCATGTTATATACATATATGTATACTTTTTATTTAGTGATTTGGGCACATCCAGTGCAGGCAGGGTTTAATATACTTCGTCCAGAGACAAGCTCCATCATGAGGTAGATTGGCACTTATATATAGGGACAGTTGTTCATTTTATTCCTCAGAATCAGGGAGTCTTTCTTTACTTTTCCTATTACTTGCAACTATGAATTTATGGTATTAAACGTCTAATAATTGGCGGTGGGAGTTGTTGCTGCAAAAGTGCTAAGTGCTTACATGTTGTTCCTTAAAGGACCCCTTGTACAGGTCCGTGAAGCTCAGCACGAAGTGGGTCCCCATCACTGTCCCATGTATCTGAAGGTAAAAAATAATTATGTGTCAAAATAAATCTAATACAATTATATATTGTATTGGATTTATATATATTTTGTATATATTTTGCTTGCCCATAGGCCAAGTTTGGGCAGATATTGTCCCCAGGTTTTTAGCGCTCTGATATAACATCTATTCTAAGCCAAATTAATTCCAGGATATTGGTAATAAGGTTTACTTTATTAGTGTTTCATACTTTTCAATATTTCGCAATATTATTTATTTTAACATAGAAACATAGAAAGTTACGGCAGATAAGAGCCACATCCAGCCTGCCCAGTTGTTTATTTAAAACTTTACAGACCCTAGACCCTATTTACCCTTAATTTAGTTTAAGATTTAGGATATCCTTATATTTATCCCAAGCATGTTTAAACTGTTCTATTGTGTTAGCCTCAACCACCTCAGATGATAGGCTATTCCACTTATCTATAACCCTTTCAGTAAAGTAATTATTTTGCACATTTCCTTTGAATCTACCACCCTACAGTTTATATTTATGCCCTCATGTTCTATTACACCTCTTCCTTCGAAAAATGCCACAATTCTCTTGCCAGTCACAACCCTTGATATATTTGAAAGCTGCTAACATATCCCCCCCTACCTTCTCTGCTCCAAGCTATACATGTTTAGTTTATGTAGCTCAGGGGTGGCCAATCAGACCAGCCCTTAGAGTCAAGAAGTTACTGCCGTCAAAGTCTCAATGAGCCGGAATATATATATCTACTTCCTCCACACATACATACATGCATTTGTTGTCACACACACTCTCCCACAACTCACAAATACACAAAATTATTCGAACCTTCCTGATACTGGATTTTGATGGACTTATTGCCTTCTCCTGTCGCATCTGGTCTGCAATCCTGAGACAGCACATTTCCCCTGCATTACACAATACAGAACCATACACATAACGGTTGCCACACACACAAATACACAAAACTATTATCACACACACACAACTATTGTCACACACACAAATAAACATAACTATTGTCACACAAACATAACTTGTCACAAACACAAATACACATAACTACACATAACTATTGTCACACACACAAATACACATACATAACTTGTCACAAACACAAATACACATAACTATTGACACACACAACTATTGTAAAACACAATTATTGTCACACACACAAATACACATAACTATTGTCACTCAAACACACACACAAACGCACATACTTATTGGCACACACACAAAACACATAACTATTGTCACACACAAAATACACAACTGTAGAGAGACACGCACACATAAACTGTGAAGACACATAAACACATAAACTGTGAAGACACACGCACACACAAACTGGAGACACACGCACAAACTGTGGAGACATACACACACAAACAAACTGTGGAGACACACACACAAACTGTGGAGAGACACACACACAGACTATGGAGAGACACACACACACACAAACTGTGGAGATACTCACACAAACAAACTGTGGAGAGACACACACACACAAACTGTGGAGAGACACATACACACACAAACTGTGGAGAGACATACACACACACACACAAACTGTGGGAGACACACACACACACACAAACTGTGGAGAGACACACACAAACTGTGGAGAGACATACACACAAGTTTGGAGAGAGACACACACTTATTTACTTACCCAGTGCAGCCATCTCTAGCCAGACGGAGCCTGCGTTTCCACACTGTAGGGAGACTGAGGCCCCGTGGAGGCTGCCCCTGCGCTGCCTGTTCTTGGTTCTTTTGTTTTTTACACGTGCTGAATGACAGCCTAGACGGTGTCTGATCTGCAGATGCTGCGTCTCCTGGATAGCAGCAGTAAATCAGAGATCTCTTCCTAAGCTATATGGAAGGATATCTCTGGGTTACAGCTGCTCCAGGAGCCGCGCAACAGACCTTAAAGAGCCGCATGCAGCTCAAGAGCCGCTGGTTGGCCTCCCCTGCTCAAGCCTTTCTTGGTATGTTTTGTGACATAGAAACATAGAAAGTGACGGCAGATAAGAGCCACATGGCCCATCTAGTCTGCCCATTTGTTTATTGAAAACAATACTGACCCTAGACCCTATTTACCCTCAATTTGGTTTACAATTTAGGATACCCTTATATTTATCCCAAGCATGTTTAAATTGTTCTACTGTATTGGCCTCAACCACCTCAGATGGGAGAATATTCCACTTATCTATCACCCTTTCAGTGAAGTAATTTTTCCGCACATTTCCTTTGAATCTACCACCCTCCATTTTATATTCATGCCTCGTGTTCTATTACACCTCTTCCTTCGAAAAATGCCACAATTCTCTTGCCGGTCACAACCCTTGATATATTTGAAAGCTGCTAACATATCCCCCCCCCCACCTTCTTTGCTCCAAGCTATACATGTTTAGTTCCTGTAGCTCAGGGGTGGCCAATCAGCCCTTAGAGCCAAAAAGTTACTGCAGTCGAAGTCTCAATGAGACGGAATATATATATCTACTTCCACCACACATACATATATGCATTAGTTGTCACACACACTATCCCACAACCCACAAATACACAAAATTATTCGAACCTTCCTGATACTGGATTTTGATGGACTTATTGCCTTCTCCTATCGCATCTGGTCTGCAATCCTGAGACAGCACATTTCCCCTGCATTACACAATACAGAACCATACAAATAACTGTTGCCACACACACAAATACACAAAACTATTATCACACACACAACTATTGTCACACACACAAATAAACATAACTATTGACACACAAACATAACTTGTCACAAACACAAATACACATAACTACAAATAACTCTTGTCACACACACAAATACACATACATAACTTGTCACAAACACAAATACACATAACTATTGACACACACAACTATTGTAAAGCACAACTATTGTCACACACACACAAATACACATAACTATTGTCACTCAAACACACACACAAACACACACACTTATTGGCACACACACAAAACACATAACTATTGTCACACACAAAATACACAACTGTAGAGAGACACGCACCAACTGTGGAGACACACGCACACATAAACTGTGAAGACACACGTACAAACTGTGGAGACATACACACACACACAAACTGTGGAGAGACGCACACACAAACTATGGAGAGACACACACACAAACTGGAGAGACACACACACACAAACTATGGAGACACACACACACACAAACTGTGGAGAGACACACACACAGACTGTGGAGAGACATGCACACACACACACACACACATGAACTGTGGAAAAACACACACACACACACACACACACACAAACTGTGGAGAGACACATACACACACAAACTGTGGAGAGACATACACACACACACACACACACACACACAAACTGCGGAGAGACACGCAAACTGTGGAGAGACACACACACAACTTTGGAGAGAGACACACACTTATTTACTTACCCAGTGCAGCCATCTCTAGCCAGAAGGAGCCTGCGTTTCCACACTGTAGGGAGACTGAGGCCCCGTGGAGGCTGCCCCTGCGCTGCCTGTTCTTGGTTCTTTTGTTTTTTACACAGGCTGAATGACAGCCCAAACGGTGTCTGATCTGCAGATCTCTGGTTTACAGCTGCTCCAGGAACCACACAACAGACCTTAAAGAGCCGCATGCGGCTCAAGAGCCACTGGTTGACCACCCCTGCTAGCCTTTCTTGGTATGTTTTGTGACACATGCCATGGACCATTTTAGTTGCTCTTCTTTGCACACACTCTATTGTATTTATGTCTTTCTGGAGATATGGCCTCCAGAACTAACACAGTATTCTAGGTGAGGTCGTACCAACAATCTATAAAGGGGCATCATCACTTCTTTCTTTCTGCTACTAATTCCTCTCCCTATGCAACCAAGCATCTGACTTGCCTTTCTCATTGCTTTGTTACATTGCTTGGTTACCTTTAAGTCACATGAAATAATGACTTCTAGATGTCTTTCCTCCTCGGTAGTTTCTAATACAGTGCCATTAATGATTTTATATTGTTGATAATAAAGGTTAAGTTTTAACTTCATTTTATGTCTGGCTTCTTATGTCATTGCTCTACTGCTATTTTTCAATACATGATTACCATATGTACTAATTTGTTAAATTATTTCATACTATTGGCTTTGTGTGCACCCTAAAACAGTCCTTTCTCCAGTATCTTTTGATCTCGGGTTATCTTGTTTTGTGCTTTATGACACTCACATGGTATGTTTTCTTAAGCTTTTTCATTTTCTTAATGCTCCTTTAATTATGTGAAGCAGATTTATTGAGAGAAAAACATTAAGGGAGAGCTAAGAAAAAGTTCTTCACTTTTTGACGCACGTAAATAGTCTAATAAATGAAAATATTTGTACATGTAAGTTTATTGAAGTTTGTGTATGAGATGCGATTAGTGCTCATTTTGTAGCTGCTTCAAACAGCGGAATGGCCTAAACATACGCCTAGTCCTTACAATAATTGCTAGGTTTAATATGCTTTCTATTTATGGTGACTATGGTCCCTCACGTGTACCTGACTTTAAATAGGAACAGTTGTAACTTTTAAAACTAGAACTACTATAACCTGCAATTATTGGTATTCTAGAACTTGCTCACTACCTTTTCTTTCAAAACATTCTCTCAACTAACATCTTTTTAACGCAATACATCACAATTTCTGCCAGAATACACATAGTACTATATATAGAAATGTAACAAAATAACACACATGTAAGTGGCTAATGGGTCATGGTCACTATCAATGACATAACTATTGTGGTTGCAGGGGGTGTGGCTCCTATGGAAGGGGGGCGTTGTCAGGGGAGTGCTGAGCTCTGTACAAACTGCTACTTCTGCTTCTTTTTACCATAAAATAAATATGCACAGCTGTCAGTCATAAATAGTTAATACTCTTCAATGGGGCCATATGAGCAGAGAGATCTGTTTTAGGACACTTTTTTGCAATTACAAAATACAGACCAAGGCACAGAGTCTAAAACTGGACATACTCGGTCGATAATCAATCCCAGCAGGGGAAATTCGACAAACGGGACGATTTCCAGCCAGAAAAATGTCTTGTTATTGGCACCATAAACCTCTCCTTTTGGGACTGATATTCCTAGCAGAAGAGGGAGGCACTTAAAGAATAGGGAGCCATTCAGTGAGCTGATTGGTTCCTTTAAATTATCGGCCAATTTAAATCAAACATGCTGAGAGACCAAATAATCATACCGGAGCGTTTCTGATGCATTTATCTGGCATTTTGAAAATTGATCTTGTCCACTAACTAGAGTGATTAGAAACTCAGAAGAAACTCTTAAAATTTAAAACTATCTTGATGATTTTTTGCAGTAAGCACATGATTGTTTCTCCTAATCTAATAGAACAAGACCCTTCACAGACAAAATAGCTCTGTTGTGTTTCTAGTTAAACCAGACTTTGGTAATTCTTAAACAGATGTTGCTAATAATGTTTTATATAATTTTTAACATAAATACTTTATTACATTGTCTATTACAATATAACTAATATATATGGATACATTTACTAAAGTTAAAGATTGAAAACATATAAACGTGTCATATCATGGGACCGGATCCAGAAATCTGCTGCTACTGCGAGCCGAGCTGTACTGTTTACATGACTACCCCCTCCCACAGAACAGGAGCATGTTACATGCTGCCCACAGCAGCACGTAGCCTGCGGTCCCATCTGTTGCTAAGCAACTGGCTCTTTCCAGAACACTCTGTGTGTACAAGCTGTCCACCCCGGCTCATGGCCTGAGCAGGAGAGTATCTGAGTGATTAGCAGGGACTCCCACCTATTGTATATAGGAGGTTGGACCAATCATTCATCTGATTAGAAAGACACAAGAACACCACCTCACCACCTGATGCGCGTTTCGCTGTGCGACACCTTTGAAAAAGCGCACAGCGAAATCGTGCGTCAGGTGGTGAGGCGGTCAGCTGTGCTGTCGGACGCGAGATACTCCTCCTCTCCTTGGCCTCCCGGCTTCCACGTGCAACTATATAGCTACTTGTCTACTTACTTGTTTGAATTGGGACTCCGGGCCACGTCCAAACAGCCTTTTTAATGACACCATTCATGGTGTAGATGTAGATACTTTTCTACATTATTTTTGCTGTTTTTGTTTTGTGAATAAAATTTGTATTAATATTTGTAATATGGTGTAAGTGTACTTCTTATAAGACAGTTTTCTT
Organism: Limnodynastes dumerilii; assembly: GCA_011038615.1. Lineage (NCBI taxonomy): Eukaryota > Metazoa > Chordata > Amphibia > Anura > Limnodynastidae > Limnodynastes > Limnodynastes dumerilii. The sequence goes on along the minus strand of WWET01001532.1, from coordinate 263,630 downwards.
TTTACTTCTTTTCAATACATTCCTCTGATTAGTCTGCCTCCCTTTAAATACCTGACAGTGGCACTCTTTTTCACATTGCAAGCTATTGCATGTCTCCAAACTGACTCCAGTGTCCATCCTGTGTATTGTTGCGCTTTCATCCTCTGTCCGATCTCATCTACCGCTCTTTTCCTCTTGGAAACTGCCTTCCAGGAGCCTGCTGCAGAGCCTGTCCCACCATTAGGGGCTTCAGTGAATACCTGGCTTCTAGTTAGACTCCATGTCTGGGTGAGTGGTACCCGAAACAAAGTGCTTCCGCTCTTTGATACCTTATGTCTGTAATTTAACCAGGAAGAAATTCAGAATTTGTTTTGGAAAAGCACCACATGCGCGGGCGCCACTTTCCAAAAGAGGGCGTTTTCCGATCCTAGCCTGGATCTGGTCTATGATATGCAAGCTAGAGAGAGATATACATGGATGAATACACTGGCGTAGCTAAGGGGGGGTTTTGGGGTTCAAACCCCCCCCATTGAAAAGGAAATTTACACTTCATAGAATGGGGCTACATAAATAATGCAATTGAATTAGTAATACATGAAATTGAACACTCGTAATATACATAACTACTATACTTGCCTAATACTGTCTATAACTCATTTCGCATGTTATTATTATACTTACCTATCTTCCTATTTTTTGCCACCCCATGAAAAAGCTATAGCTACGCCAGTGGATGAATATATTGATAAATAATACATTGATTAGTATTATACGTTGCGCAGGAGTATTGTAGTTCACTCTATCTTCACTCCCACAACATACCCTTAAGAACACAAACTGCTACAGCATGAGTTACATTCCATTGCATGAATTTCATTTATGAGCATGTGCAGTGCAAAATCATGCCAAGATACGCTATGTGCGATTGCGTCCATTCACCTCTGGGTTGGACCCATTCATAACACAAACATTTACAAAACTGACAAGTGTAGGAAAAGAAAAAGTATAGTAAATTATAATAAATTCCTTTAATTTGTCCCTGATCCTGCTCCTTGCTCTCTCCCTGCTGCTCCCAGCTCTCACTTTCTTTCTTTCCTTCCTTGCTTTTCGTGTGCCCTTCTCTTCTCTGCCCCTGCTGCTCCCAGCTATGTTTCTTGACTGGGATTAGAGGTTAGGTTAGGTTAGGACTATTGTAATGCCAGAAACAGCGAGTGTTAACCCATTATACCAACCTGTCAAATAGAAGAATGTCAGTCAGTTAACACTGTCAGCATTCAGATCATCAATGTTACAGATTACACCCATCAGTGCAAAATAATAGTTAACAGGTAAACAGTGTTGCACATTTGCATAAATGCATGGTGTGGTTGGTTCCAATTGTGTCTTTGCACTTTATCTTGTGTGGATAAGGAGGGTTTGATTTAGAGGAAAAATGTATTAAAAGAGCTGCTTGGAAGATCAGGGTAACGCTGTGTTCTCAATTCACATATAAAAAAGACTTTTAGTGGTACTTGACTATGTACCCATCTACTCTACTTGTATTTTGCTGTTCTGCAGTGGACAAGGTAATACCAATTTATTTCTATTTTCTTTTCAGATGGAGTTGATAAAAAATATCAGCACAGCGGAGCAACCATATTTATTTACCCGACATGTTCACTTCCTTAACTTTTCAAGGTAAGATTTTTTGCCTACAAATGAAAAAGCAGATAAAAAAGGAAAAATACTGCGAAAAAAAGAAATATACTGTATATAAATAAACAAAAAAATACAAGTGTAAACTAACGAATGAATTCACTTTAAATAGGCAACCAAGTAAGTAATTAAAAAGATTTTTTTATTTTGGCACAAATAAAATATCTAGAATATATCTGGATATATATTAGTAAAATGTAACAGCTGCTGAATGAAGATATATATGAGACTACAAATGAAAAAGCAGCAAATGAGGCAGGTTAGTGAATGCACTTTGAATTCATTGACCTTACTGTTCCACATATTTAGTCTTTGAGCTAATATGTTTTCTGTAAAATAATATAAAATTTTAAAACTAAAGGTAGAATTCCGACACAATTGCTGTGTTTTTAGGGCATAAAAGGATTTTTTGTCAAATAAAAAGAAATAGCAAGTTGCAGTCTTATCAAAAGTAATGCAAGCGGAAAAACAAATCACCAGGACCAGTACTGAAGCCTGTGTGGCTACCATTACCCACTTTAAGCTGTGTAAGTTCTACCTTTTGCCTCATAGTATGATTTAACTTATAGGTAATCGTTTTTGATTGATAACTGTTGTCTGGCATACCAGTGTTTGATTGTTTGCTTAACAATTTATTGCTGCTTCAATTGGGAGGAGGATCCTCAATGCTAGTAATAAGGGGTTACTCTTGTCAGTATTTCAATTTATTAGGTTAGTGTAGGCTGCATAGCCGTTTGGCTGCTTAAGTGTATAAATTTTAAGTGGATAATTTTAAGTGGAAAGTAAATGCAGAGGAAACGGAATACTACCCTATCAACATTGGCTTCCCAAACAACATCCACTGAAGATTTTGAAGTTTTAATAAGTAACACCAGCATTTAATGGACCCTCCTTCTGGAAATCCTTTCATGCTTTCCTGCACAGTGCAGCATAAACCTCTCTGATGCTGCTTCTGGTGACTGCTTTGAACTTCTATTAACCTTGCACTAAATTTATCTGCACATAACTTTAAATTTGATGTTCATGATTTTAACTATCTTGCACTCATTTCATTTCTTAATAACCTCTCTCCAGTTATTCTGCCTTTTCCACTTCTTAGTTCCTCCTTCATACTGTCATGGCCCTTGTCTCTCCATCCCTGTCCCTCCTCTCCTTCCTTCCCACCCATCCTACTCCCCCCATACCCTCTCCTACTCCTCCATCAGTCTCCCCTGCCTTTCCCATACCCACCATAACCCCCGTCCATGTCCCACCTCATGCCTTACCTCACTCCTGTAACCCCTCCAATCTAATACACATCACTCCTGTTCCCTCTCTCCCATTCTCCTGCACTCAATGGAATGCCAGATCCATCTGCAACAAGCTCCCTGCCATCCATGACCTCTTCATCTCCAATGCCTGCAACTTTCTCACCATTACTGAAACCTGGCTCTCAGCCCCTCTCCTATGGCGGTCTCTCTGTCTCCCTCACCCCTCGGCCTGGTGAACGCCCTGGCGGTGGTGTGGGCATCCTCCTCCCCCCCCCTGCACATTTAGCGTCATACCCCCTGAGCCCTCTCTCACATTCACCTCCTTTGAGGTCCACTGCATTCGCATCTACCACCCCATCAATCTCCATGTTGCTGTTATCTACCGGCCACCTGGTCCCCCCTCCAAATTCTCTGATAACTTTGGAGCCTGGCTCCCCCACTTTTTGTCTTCTGGCCTCCCCACCCTTATCCTAGGTGACTTCAACATCCCTGTTGAAAACCCCTCAGATCCCAGCACCACAAAACGTCTTTCCCTCTCCTCCTCCCTTGGTCTATCACAGTGGACTTCAGCAGCCACCCATAACCTGTGCCACTCCCTTGATCTCGTATTCTCACACTCATGCTCCCTGTCTAACTTCTCCATCTCTCACTTCCCCATCTCTGATCATCATCTTATCTCCTTTTCCCTCTCTTCCTCCCCCTCTCCTTTCCCGTCACCCAAACTTATTCTTTCCCAAAAGAACCTCAGTTCCACTGATGTTGGGCTTTCACCTCTTCCCTTGATCCCCTCCTTGCACCCTTTTCCACCATGTGCTTCCCTAATCTAGCCACCTCACTCTACAACAATGCCCTGTCCTCTGCCCTTGATGCTGCTTGTCTCCCTTTGTGTCACCATCCCCCAACCCTGGCACTCCCTGCTCACTCGGCTCCTAAAGAAATGGTCCTGTACTGCAGAACACCTCTAGAGGAAGTCCCGTTCCCTTGCAGACTTTCTCCACTTCAAGTTCGTGCTTTCCTCTTTTAGCTCTGCCAGGGCTGGATTAAGGTCTGTGGGGGCCCCTGGGCAACTAAATTATGGGGGGGCCCCTGCTTCACATTTACACAGCAAATGTATGTAGGAATATACACATGCACACATAAAATGGTAGTCAGAGAGGGCACTTAATGTTACTTTAAAAATAAAATGTGTATATATGTATATATTCTGTGTCCATTCAGCCTTCTTGCCCCACTCTTTGTGTCCATTCAACTTCTATGTCCAGGTAACACTATTGTCCCCCATTGTGTCCACCCAGCCTTTGTGCCCCCTCTATGAAAATCACCATTCCTCACCTTCTTGCCCCACTCTTTGTGTCCATTCAACTTCTATGTCCAGGTAACACTATTGTCCCCCATTGTGTCCACCCAGCCTTTGTGCCCCCTCTATGAAAATCACCATTCCTCAAAAGGAAGAAAGGTGAAAAGCAGAAAAGATTTAAGTGCCCTGTGTGATATATTTTAAGCCGCACATTTTATATATATATATATATATATATATATA
>WWET01001532.1:244712-257748 GCA_011038615.1 Limnodynastes dumerilii | reverse complement strand
AGCGCCCAGAATCACCCATCATGTCCAGCACCTATCAGACCCCATCATGTCCAGCCCCCATCATGTCCAGCACCTATCAGCCCCCATCATGTCCAGTACCTATCAGCCCCCAACATGTCCAGCACCCAGCATCACCCATCATGTCCTGCACCCAGCATCACCCATCATGTCCAGCACCCATCAGCCCCCATCATGTCCAGCACCCAGCTACAGTACAAAATACTTAAAAAATACTTACTTACACTGTAGTCCCCGCATTGTAGTCCCCGTTCTCCTCTGCGGGCTTCTCTGACGTTGATGTGGCCTCAGGTCACTCCAGCGTCAGGGGGAGGAGCTGCTGCACTGCACTGCCTGTCACACAGGACTGTCACACAGGACAGGCAGAGCAGAAATAACGGTAATGGATGCTGCTATGAAGCAGTGTAAGGCGCTCTCATCAGAGTGATGAGAGCACCTTACATTGCTGTGACAGCAGCGTTCATTACGCTGCTGACAACCAGGGAGTGGGGGGATGAGTGCCTGGATGCACCGCATTCTCCCTCGGAGAGGGTCCCGGCGGACCTGCTCATACCCCAAGGTGAGTATTCGGACCATAAGACGCACACACTTTTCCCCCCACTTTTTGGGGGGGGAAAAGTGCGTCTTATGGTCCGAAAAATACGGTACTTTAAGTTCTTTTTTTAAGAAAATTCTTAAGTGTGAATCAGGTCCTTAATTTCAAGCTCCTTCTTAAGTCTGGATCCAGCCCTATATCATAATTTCTCAGGCTCCAGCTGAGAGAGCCAAAATGCATACTTTATTGAAACTGACCATGCCTTTTCCACATACATCTCAATATGCATACTGTAAAGCTGTATGGAAATATGATATAGCATGCTTTGCAGTTTTATTTTGCCATTACGAAGCGGTCACATGCAACGACTTTTGTGGTAACATGTGATTGCTAGTTTCATGGGTAATTCACACTTTTTGATTATTGACTATTTATTTTTAACCATGCATACAGGTGGTTTGACTGTGCTTTCCTTATATCTCATATCTATTATTCTTATTAAACTTCATCATATCTTAATTGATTTTCTGCTTTATTGCTAGCTCATGACAACCCATGGAAATTTTGTTATGTTTAATTGTGTTCACAATTTATTATTATCTGCCATTATATTTATTGTCTCTTGTCACATCTATTAAATGGCTGTTTGGTGCTGCAGAATTTTTATTATAAATAAAAGATGAAAAGGATTTTGATCTATTATAATAATTTGCAGTAATGGCTGTTCCTTTTTACTCTACATTGGTTTTAAAGTTTCGAATAGACCCAAAAGAGACATTAAAAGTTGCTGTGCGCTCCAGGATTTTTAGGTTTCCTTTCTCATAACCCCTTGCTCACGTATTGTAAAGTGTTTATATGTTAAACTTCATTTAACTTTTGTATTTTTAAGAATATAGGTCAACATCCATGCTATTCTAACTTTTTACTGCCTGTTAATGCCCTAGTTTTCCATGAGCAATAACTGGGGCCAAATTGATTATTTAACATTAAAGAAATTACTTTAACTTTAGGTCATTTATCCCAAATGACTAAAAAAAACTCTGACACATACTGTACCTGCCAACATCACTCATTCTCACAACCATGGAAAAGGAACATGTATTCCCAGAAAAGATTACTTTGACACAGTCATTATCGCCATTTCACTGTGGGAATACTGACAAATCACAAGCAATTATACTTTTGCTTCAGTTCCATGTATTGAGAGATAAAGCAAATTGGAAAATAAATAGTAATGTATAAAAATAATTTTGAAACTTAATTTAGCTGTGTATAATATTATTTCTAAGAACTAATAATTTATGTCAACTGTTACACTATAACTGTTTTTAATATATTACTTATGTACAGTCATCCAATTAAAATGATTAATAGCCCTTTTATAATTTGTAGTTCATATTTTGCTTTGCATTCATTTTTTTTTCATAAAAACTATTTTTATTTCTATGTTTAACTATTGAATTAGGTTCAGGTTGTCAGCTGTCAGCAGCTTTCTGGACTCAAACATGCCCTGTGGCAGGTGCAAAAGTTTTCCTGGACTGACTACGCCCTCTCCACCACTTCCCAACAAAAATGCCACTCTTGGCCAGATTTACTAAGCCGCAGGTTTGGAAAAGTGGAGATGTTGCCCATAGCATCCTATCAGATTCTAGCCGACATTCTCTAGCATGTAATAGGAAAGTGAGAGCTAGAATCAGATTGGTTGCTATGTGCCACATTTCCACGTTTCCAAACCAGCAGCATAGTAAATCTGGCCCCTGAAGTTTACCTATTTGAAGTCTTATTAAAGACTTATTAGTTTTATTAATGACGACTTTAGCAGTGATTTCACTGTCCAAAACTCCACTTCAATGAAGAAGCGTTGCTGCAAACTTCCACAAAGCGCTTTGTGGTGGGATCAGAATGTCCGAGTGGTATTGGTGGCTAGTCTCAATGGGCTGGATCCATACTATCTCCTAAGGAGGATCCTCTGGTTTTTATCGTATAATCCATTTCACCTGATCAGTATGAACCTTCCTTAGTATTACATCTTGATGGTCATGTGGTTTCATCTTAGGATCATAGAATGGTCGAACATTTGTAGGGCATTTTACAGAGCCCAACATTTTACTACAAGCTGTATACATACAGTGTTTTTAATTTACTGAGTGTATTTATTTGGTATTTTGTGAGTTTATTTTATTGTGATTATACACGGTTAGTAGTCTGCTTGCCTGGACCGGCCAGATGACTAGTTTCCACATACTGATTCTGGACTTACAAAACATATAATATAAAATAAAGGAAATTAATGTTAAAAAATAAAAAAAATAAAAAGTGTTTTTATTGATATAATTTTATTTGTGAGGTGGTGTGTTTATGAGTAGTTCACGTAGCGCTCTCAGGGTTTTTATTTTGGTTTCTATAGCAACAACTAAACTGCATATAAGGGGAGGAGGCTTTGCTCTGGGCTCCACCCCTGCTAAGGGTGATCCTGCCTGCTCTATCCTACTTTGTATGCGAGCACCTACATGGAGTTCTATACCACTTAAAATTTGCATTCTATCCTCATTTAAAATGAAGAATCATTTAAAATTCTAGATAGGACAGTGTGCATCGGCAATGCCTATATTTTAACACTACCATGCCTCCCCTCTTCCACTAGTGCTTGCGCTCACTCACCCCACCATCAAAAATATAAAGAGTGCCAATGTCTGGATCTTGTAGATCCGGATCTGTACAGGCAATACGGTGCACAATATAAAAAATTGTGTTATAATTGTAAAACTCCCTCTTTTCAGAAGCTTGGATCCGGTCCACACTTAATTTTACAACTCTGGTCTTCTGTCACCCAAATGAAAGCTGTAGGTGTTGCGATTTTTCCCTTCAAAACTGCAAACCTAAACCACAATATTTACATAGTAGACTGAGTAGCATTACAGCATTCTTATTAAATTGAATTAATTTTAAATGTAATAAAACTTTCTTTATTATATTTTTTTGCACTCTTTACAAGTATACATAATACATTAAATACAATTTATTTAGACAGAAATGACATTTTTTATTTTTTTTCAAGCATTAATAAAACTTTAAGTTTATATGGTGTAATAATAATATTGGGCCACATCCAGATTTAATAGAGCCAGCTGAATAATGCATACTAGGTGAGTAAGTCGGTTGTCATATGCGCTGTGCTAACTCTTCTTAATGCAGCATTGTGAATCTGTGTTCCATGCTGAATTTATCCTCCACAAGGGGGACCAGGCCACCTACCATGCGTACGAGATACTCATGGTTGCTGTACTTCAGCATGTAAACTGTACAGTAAGGGCTGGGTTTAGCCCTTACATACAGTATAGTATTGCTCAAGGATGGAGTTGCATTGAGAATACTTATGGTAGGTTCCTGTGCACGGATCCACTATCCACACGTAGGAGTGCAGGAGGAGTTCTCCTACGTGCAATATTTGGGATAGCTAATTCTGCAGCAGCACTGTTCTTCAAAACTTTCAACTTTATTAATAAAACTTGTTTAAATAGAAGGTTTGTTCGCACTGAAATAAGCTGCTTCTCACATTACATTTCTTTGTTTGGTGCTGATAATTCTAAATTTAGATCTGTTTCTGTCAGATGTTGCAGAAGGTGATTTAAAATTTCCAAGGCTCTGTACTGAAAAGGCATCATCATTGTAGCTTGCTTGCTCCTGAGTCAATTATCTCAACATCTTCTGTATTCTGTATCATAAACACCTTTATGATATTAAATTAGTATTCAATTAGCTTCTAACATTACCATATAAAGGGAGAAACAGGTTTTCTTCTGCCGATTTTATCTTTATTGTCCTAAGCATGCTCATTTATTTATAAAAAAAGCAGATTAAGTAGAAGTGCTGGCATTGATAACATTTCTCACTCTGAATCTCGGATTAATGAAATTTGTGGAAACATCAATTGATTGGCAACAAATTTCTATGGGCCAGATATTCTAAGCTGCGGGTTTGGAAAAGTGGAGATGTTGCCCATAGCAACCAGTCAGATTCCTGACATTCTCTAGTATGTAAAAAGAAAGTGAGAGCTAGAATCTGATTGGTTTCTATAGGCAACATCTTCACTTTTCCAAACCCACAGCTTAGTAAATCTGTCCCCATGCATCTATTTGAGTGTATTTAACTCTCTTCTATGCTAGTAAGTGTAAGGCGGTTTTTGGACTTAATCATAGAATTCCTACATGTCATGTGTCTGACTGAAGCAAATAATCTGATTCAGATTTAGTGATTGCTACATAAAATATTTGAGCATCTTTAGACTGTTGGATTGAGTCCTGGCCACCAGGCTAATAAATAGTTGTCAATTTTCCAGGAATGTCCAAGAGACTTCCAAAATTCTGCTATCCAGGGAGAGCAGGAATATCTCCAGCAATGGGCATAATGCAGTGATTATATACAGATCACTACCTCAAGTCCTGCCCCCTACCTATTAGTGATTTTGTCAATAGCGTTACTAAGGATTAACCAGGCTTGACAACGTAATTTGTGTCGCCAGTCACGGGTGTCATCCGCATCCTGGGACTTCAGGTAGTGATTTACATTTAATCACTACCTCAAGCCCCACCCTTTACTTCTGTCTCTTTTATCTCTTTTGCCTTTCTGAGATCTCCCAGAGAGAAGAACTAAGTTGTCAGCAACTATGGTGCCATCAAGTTAGACTCGTATTTCCAATTTTAACTCACATTCTCCTACTTTTCATCATTTTATGGGATTTTGAGGGAAGGGTAACCTTTTTGCAATATTAATAATATCATTAAACATTAATCTTAATAAAGTGTTTGGATTTTAAACAATTTATTACCAGTCTTATTTTGCAAAAAAAAATAAAAAAAATAGCAATAAAAATATGAAGTATAAATTACTTACCTTGAGAAGACAGACTGGAGTCACAGTGTGATCTAAGACCATATAGCTTTGGCCACCAACAGGAACACAGAAACATGAAGTTACTTGTGGTTGCTAGGCAGGGCCAATTTTAGGGGTGGGAGAACCGTGCTATCGAATGGGGTACACCCCTAGATGATTTAAAGGGGGCCCATAGTAGAGCAGCCCACCTTTAGGACCTGCAGCCCTGCCCACATAGACCGCAGCTCACACAGACGCCGGCCGCATCAGATAACAGATGCAACCAGCATCATTCAGGTGACGTGTACTAGATGTACAGGACTCCTACAGGAGCCCTGTAGTACCAAATAATTTCCATTGAATTTTGTGGCCTGGTAGAGGGTATGTGTCTTGTACCACCCAGTGGGTGTGTCTGGGAAAGTAGGTGTGTCTTACACCAGCCAAACCAGCGGGTCTAGTGCCTGCCCCTTTTATTTGACAACCATCCATATGTCTACCTCTTATTATTAGGCCTGCCATCCATATATCTGCCCCTTATTATTTATCCATGATCCAGATGTGCAGCATCCATATCTGCCCCTTTATTATCCTACCTCGATGTCTGCTCCTTATTATGTCCAGCCTCTATATGTCTCCTCCCTGTTTATTTGTCCAGTCTCCATGTCTGCCCCTTATTATTATGTCCAGCCTCCATGTCTGCCCCTTGTAAAGTCCAACCTCCATGTCTTCCCCTTATTATTATGTCCAGCCTCCATATCTTCCCTTTATAATGTCCAGCCTCCATATCTGCCCCTTGTAATGTCCAGCCCCCACGTCTGCCCCTTGTAATATCCATCCTCCACATCTGCCACTTGTAATGTCCAGCCTCCTTGTCTGCCAGAGAAGAAAGAAATTGTGACTTGAGGGGAATAAAGGAGATAACGTTACCAGTTAAGAGAAGTAGGAGTCAGCGTGAGAAAAGGAGGGTAATAAATTTCATTAATTCTTCAGAAGAGTTAATATTTTATGCTGTAAATATTATTTGTAATTACTAAAATTGCCTAGTCTGGTTAAAACCTAATTCAACAACAAATATTATAAGGTATATTGTAATAGTGTTACAGTGTTGCTTTTCCTCTTGGCAACAATCTATTGAGACTGTATTTTGTAATTAGAAACAGTTCTTCTAATTTAAGAAAAGTATCGTTATTAATAGTGTTAATACTTTAAAAGTGTGTTTTGGGGGCAGGATAATTAAAAAGTGTTATCAGAAAAAATGAAACATTTTATTGTGGAAAAGTATGTTTAAAATGTATGAAAATAGTGTACATTGTATTATTTATTCAGACCTGATTGAAATTTTGTTGTAACATTGTAAGGGAAAAGAATTTCCTACATTGAAAAGATTGAGAAATTTGATAGTATAATATTTATCAATTAGTTTTTTTTATCTCCAGTAAACTTAAAGAAATTCACTGTTATTGTGAGTATTTGTTTTCTTCTCTGCGGATTTGACATTTGACACCTATCCCACTACTTTCTATACCCATTATTTTCATTGTAGCTAATAAAAGTTGTAGTTGAACCATATTGCTACATGTCCAGCCTCCATTGTCTACCCCTTATGTTCAGCCTCCATTTTCTGCCCCTTATGTCCAGCTTTCATTATCTGCTCCTTTAAATGTCAACCTCCATTGTCTGCTCCTTACATCCAACCACCATTGTCTGCCCCTTAATTCCAGCCTCCATTTTCTGCCCCTTATGTCCAGCCTCCATTGTCTGCCCCTTTAAATGTCCAGTGTCCATTTTCTGCCCCTTATGTCCAGCCTCCATTGTCTGCTCCTTTTTTCCAGCCTCCATTGTCTGCCTCTTATTTCCAGCCTCCATGCCTCCATGTCTGCCCCTTATTTCCAGCCTCTGTTACCTACCTTTGATGATTTCTGCCTTCCTCCGCAGCACTCCTTCCTCCATCTGTCCCACGCTGTCTCTCCCAGTCACATGGTGCGGAAGTGGTAATACAGGGCTCCTACGGAATCTGTTTCTAGACTGGCAGTGACTTCATAGATTTGGTCAATGCCATTCACAGTAACAGGTTTGGTCCTACAGGGCTCCCGTAGAAGCCCTGTATTACCTGTACTGTGCACTGTAAAGCCCAGCCGCATATACAGTGGCACGGGCTTTACAAAAAAATACCCACAACTTTGTCCGGAGAGTCTGATCTCTTGGGACAAGTTGTGAGGTGGGCGGGACAGCGGGACAATCTCCCGAAAGCGGGACTGTCCTGCTGGAATCGGAACACTTGGGAGGTATGTGTATGTACAGTAGCTTTATAGTTTTTCCTCAGTCAGTTCTATCTTCTATTCATGTTAATATCTTCTGCACTAACTTTGCAGCATGTATAATGTCGGATACAAAGCTAAATGACTTTTTTTTATGTCAGTTATGCACCTAGGATAGGGTTTAGAAACCTGTTTGTCTTATTTTCACATCCCCAAACAAAAGCAAATATAGAATCCAATTCATTTTTTGTTAAGTCTGTATGTGTAAAAAATTAGCATTCTGATTGATTAGCATAGAATCTACACCACATTCTAATCTCAGAAACTGTAGGAGAATAGTATTTCTGAATTGGACCCTTTGGGCCTGATCCAGACCTACGCTCGTGTGCGTAACGTATTAACGACGGCATACCTACGATGCACGGCAATAGGCACTCCCCTTGGTCGTACTAAGTTTTGCTTTCTTACGCTAAGCAATCCCTACCCTAACTTTTTTTATCGTAACCGCGGGCGTCCGTATGCTCATTGTATAGTTACGACGCTTAGCACGCCCATACTGTACAATTTAAATGCCTCACCCCGCCCTTGGTGCGTATTTACGGATTTCGTAAGGCAGGCACGCCCCCTCGATCGTTAATACGAACCTAACATGCTCACAGCTCATACGCTCAGAATTTCTCAGCGTAAAATCTGTCCGGCGCATGCACAGTAAGTACAAAAAGCCGTTTTTATGCTTACGATCGCCGTAAAAACGCCCACAATCGTAGGCCTGGATCAGGCCCTTTGTATCTATATTGAACAATTATAAAGTTTTTAGTCTTTTATTTGCTCTTATGGCTCAAACACACTAGATAATTGTAAAATTGCTAAATGAGTGCCACAAATGACTTGGTTTTCTGCTTCGATTAATGTATCTTATGCGTTACTCACTTCTGTCACAAGGTTTTATATGCTTATAAATATCAAACAACTTTCAGTTGTTTACTGATGCTGTGTTTTGAAGTAATATCTAACACAATCAGCACAGTCCCTTACATTCGTGCATCTCAGTGTGTTCTTTAATATAAAAAAAAAAGGTTAATCCTACACTTAACAGGGAAAATCTCCCTTTACACAGGAGAGAACACGGAATAGTTTTGTAGACAAATAGCAGATAAGCAGGGATTAAATTTGATAAAAGGGCAGCTTTGGATTTATACAAACAAGAATATTAAACTGGAAATCCAGTCTATAAAAAGTAGATGCAGGTTTATCATAATGTATGCATGTGAAAAACTCAGTACATTGTTTTCAGATCATATTTTTCAGTTTATGTTTATTATTGCCATCCATTCCTTACCTAGGACCGAATCCAGACCCCCACACCATATGTGTGCACGCCCCCTGTCACTCTCCTCTCTTGTGCGGGCTTTATGGCAGCCTGCCTTAAGTCACTCGTGCAGATCAGCGCTCCGTACGGCTGCTGACCCGCACAAGTGTGGGAGCCCCCTCCTACACTGTACACTTAGCATGCTTCCCCCACCCACTTTATTTCTTCAGAAATAGGCTCATATGGAACTTAGCTCTGTACGATTCTTACTATGCTAGTGTTATCGTAACATCAGCGTAACATCTGGAGGGTGCATGGGCCCTCCAGTCAAATCAGGCCACTTACTCTTAAAGACCACATATACGCAATCTACGTAATGAAACGATACGTAGATTGCGTAAAATTGTTACTACGCATGCGTATTAGCTGTTATCGGTAAATTAAGGACGTATGTGCAATACGTCCGGGGCTGTGAATCCTGGCCGGAGAGTTAAGGTAGCCCTATGGACACGGAAGTCAGCTAAAATCTGTAGGAAAGATGGGAGTTACCTTGATACTTAGGTGCGTATTTTTGCGAATCTGTGTGTACTTATTTCAGTATTATCTGTGAATCCGGTCCTATATCTTTACTGCTGATCCAGAGTTTCATAGTAAAAGCAAAACAGGTGATGATAATGTGACTGATTCACAAGTCATGTGGTGATATAAACCCAATACTACTAATTATAGACCGGATTCAGAATTAATAATGTCAGGTCACTGCTGCACGCAAGGTGCGTAAGTGACCTGACTTCACTGGAGCGCACATACTATAGTAACCATAGCATCTAAACAATCGGAACTTTGCTGTGCTTCCCCTCTGCCCACTAAAGCATGCTAAGTGTACAGTTTAGGAGGAGGCTCCCACACTGCAGCGGATCAGCGGTCGTGCGTACCGCTGATCCGCACGATACACTTAATGCAGGCTAAAGTGTAAAGCCCGCACGACAGAGGGGAGTGACGTGGGGTGTGCATTCCCCTTTCTCTCGCGTACTTACAGACCCCCTTACGCACGGAAAACGTGCGGGGGTCTGAATCCGGTCTTATTTTTGGGATTGGTCCTTGATTTAATAAGACCATTTGTTTATATATTTATTCTTGCACTTATTAGTGAACTGCTTATTTGAGGAGAAATTCTGATGGTTAGCCAAGTCTACTAATAATTGCAACTTATGAATGTTCCACACTGCAATTTTAATAACACATTGTTGTCCTGTCATTCACATGTATAATTTTTTGCATTTTTGTTTTTAATATTTTACGGGCATTTGAGCCACTGACCTCTTTATGTCCCTCTAATTACTGCTACGGCAAATTGTGAAATTTTAGATTAGATTTAATAAAAATACTATTTTTAAGAAGATAAATAAAGTATCAAGTTTTTAACGTTTGCATAATAAAAGGCTATGATTTTTGGACACAGTGAGTGCATCCTGTAACACCCATTCTTTCTTTCTTTGTGTGTATGCTATATGTGAATGGGAGAGCACCTATGTAAATGGGAGAACATTACATATTCATATAACTGATAACTTCAATTATTTAATATTCCCTCCCCTTCTGTCCTTTTATCTACAATCTTTATGGCTTACATTATATTGATTGGATAGATTATGGGATGAATAGTTCAGTCATTTCTAGAACCAACAATAACAATAAAACACAATATTATGTATGGATTGTGTTTATTTCTCACATGTGGCTAATTTTTTTGTTTACTAAATAATGACAAGTTAAATCTAGTAATTTTTCTTTCACAAGGCCAACTTTATAACATGTTTAGAGTGGATAAGAGCCGGATCATTTTTTTTATTAAGTGCTCTACAACAACAGCCAACTTCAAGGGTAATAATTTATTTATATGTTCCATAATAAGCCTCTAAAGCTGCCATCTTATACATATTCATATACTTTATCCTAATCTGCACTTATAAGCAATATAGATTTCTATCTGGTTTTGCTTTGCAGTTTGTCTAGAGAAAAAGGCATGTGGTGTACAGTGACAAGAAAAGGATACACCGTGTGGCAAAGCTGTACAAGTGATGAATGAAAGCCATCTGTAGAGCCTTATTGTTTATTACCTTTGGCTTAAAAGATATATTCAAAAGACTATATTTAGATATTAATATTATGAATTTTGGACCAGATTTACACTTACAATACAGCAGTTGCTGGATGCAGCCTTACTTATAGAGAGGGGAGACCATTTCCCTCACACTCACGGACTTATCATCTGAAGGATCTACATTTCCAAGCCGTCCTTACTGTGGACCGGATCCAGACTTAGGAAATGAGGGTGTTTTCAGCTCTTCTAGCACGTATCTTGATCCTCAGGAAGTCTGTCTGATTGCAGATGGAGCGGAAAGCCCAAGGCGTGTACACTAGGTGGGAGTGGAGAATCTATTTCAATTATAGAGTAAGGGTATACTACTACTACTACTAATAATAATAATATTAATGAATAATACCATTTTAGCAAAATTAATATCTGCAGCACTTTACCAATAGACAAAAAAGTATTCTTACATTTTAATGCAACAAACTATTAAGTAGAACAAAGTAGTCATTGGCCACTTTAAATGACATTTTTTGTGTGTGAGAACAATTTAAAATCTTGGCCTCCCACTATACCAACTTCACTTTGCTGCAGTGAGCCCATCATGGCTGAGTTTTTGATGGCTGTCCTAGTTTTAATAAGTCATAAGAAGATTGTGTTACACTCTAGTCTATATCTAGTTTTGCCTCTAAGGGCAGTTCTGGATTGTTTCCTATTGTAGACATTTCTTCAATGTGCCCCTAGAGGCTGCTGTTGGACACTCTCTATGGGACTAATCATGTAATGTGCTCGTTATCCTATACCTGTGCTCTGGTTTTATCTATCTTCAGAGCAAGGTGTGGGTCATTGCTTCCAGTGTTGCATGTTTGTTTTGCTGTTACCATATTGACTTTGTTTGGACTTTTTGTACATTTCTTCTGTAGACTTTTTTTTAGCATGAACAACCTCCTTGGATAATTAGTCTATTTAACATGTGCCTGCTTCCACAGTTATCTGCATTCCTGTCATCTTGGTGTTTTCTTATCATCTCTGCCTTATTTGCATTGTCCTGTGTAACATATCCTGTATTATCTGTGTCTTTCTGCAATAATCCTCACCTGTTCCTAGTTACTATGTTGTGTGATCCACCATCATAACAGATTGCAGGTATATGGAAAACTGTGAATCAAAATAAGCTAGATATGACCTAAACTTACTATGAAACTCTTTTATTTTTACTCTCTGGAACTTGCTTCTAAAAAATCAAAGTAATTAGAAAATGCAATGCTAAACTGCTTTGCTATGTTTGAATCAGCT
The DNA here is from genome assembly GCA_011038615.1 of Limnodynastes dumerilii. Classification (NCBI taxonomy): domain Eukaryota; kingdom Metazoa; phylum Chordata; class Amphibia; order Anura; family Limnodynastidae; genus Limnodynastes; species Limnodynastes dumerilii. The sequence goes on along the minus strand of WWET01001532.1, from coordinate 245,365 downwards.
TCAATGTCTTTCTTTTATGAGCCTGGGAAAGCAAGCATTTATAAAGAGTTTTTGTTGAGTCGATTAATCATCATTTAACAGTCATTGCCACTTCTAAACACTAAGTGCATCATGAGAGAGAGAGATAGGTTTTTGAATTTGAACAATATATTAATGCCCAAACCATAGAAATAGTTGTTCCCTATTTATTTAATAATAATATAATAGTCAATAAAAATTGTGTGGTAGTCAAGCACTGGTTAAGTAATCTTTTCAAGGACATTATAACAGTGTTGATTGCTAATCATAATATGTGTGACAGTAAGGTCATGATAGTGATTTACTTCTCTGTTCATTTCCTCTCCTCCTCTTTATGTATTATAAAAATTTATACCGCTATAATCTAGTGACCGGGTTAAAATAAATCATTTTTTTTTATTTTTTTTTATTCTGCATTGCTTAACCTGTTCTTTCAGTGTATTTTACTTCTAAAAAGTTCATTGAATTAGTATTGTAATTTAATAAAAAAGGACCGGATACAGAATTCCGTATGACAGGCCATTTACTATTTGCAGATGCGTAAGTTCTCTGTGTGAGCATACTGTGCATTAGTGAGCATGACCAGTACGCATCAGAATATTCTATGATCAATTCTTGATTTCATTCATGGCCAT
>WWET01001532.1:230860-244679 GCA_011038615.1 Limnodynastes dumerilii | reverse complement strand
TTCAGTTCAGGGGGTTCCGATATGAACATTTTAAAAAGTTATTCATAGTCTATTCCATTTCATTTTACTGTATTCACACAGCATTTTTTAAAGAGATTTTGAGGACTAAATTTATGTTTGCAAGATTGAAGATTTACAATATAATAGAATTTATTCAGTTTTTTATATTGTGGAGTCCTTGATGTTGCAAATAGTTTTCTGTTTTAAATTAACAAGACAGTGTACCCTTTGATACATTGTCTGTGTAAAATTAATGTTTACCTAAAAATAAATTATAATGAAATTAACAATAAAACTGTTCTATACATTACTCAACTGGCTATTGTCATTTATTAACTCCCTGTTTCTTAATTGGGAACACATTTTTAAAGGATGTCTGAGTGTTTTTCTCTTAAACAAAGGCATTCAGTTCTGCAGTTATCTCCCGTATTGCAGGTCTTTGGTGACTTGCAGGCTCTCCATCTTCTCCATGGATCTTCTCCATAATCATGATAACCAGGGGCCTCACGTTGGGAGGACATTTTTACATTCAGGTAAATGATGAACGTGTGTACTCAGGTATTTATAGATGGGAGTGTAATTATCCTCCTAGAAACCAGGTGTAAACACTAATAGGGTTCAACGTCAATTAGATTGATACCATCTTAATTAAGTCTTTTACATTCCTGTGATATGTGTGTATTTGAAAAAAAATTTCTAATAAAGTTTGACACTTTAAAATATCCTTTTAACATTATTCCTGTTTCCTGTGGTTGATCAGTAAGCATAACCAATAGTGTTAATTTATTTCAACAGTGTGTTAAAGGCCATAGTGTACATATGCAGAATTTGTTTGTGTTCCCTGGAGGCTGTGAGCATTCATTCTCTGTGAGGTCCAATTAGATGCCACCTTAGGACATATCATTTTACAATCATGTCCTTTGCCAACAACTCCTACAAAAGGGAGATCTGCTACCTGATGGAAGCCATGGACCAGTTAAGTAATGACCAATAGTAATGCCCAAACTTGGTGGGTGTACCACGAAGCCTGGGAACACATCCTCTGTATCCTGAATGTGGACAGCAGGTAGGACCAATTGCGGGAGCAATGGTCCAACCTGTGAAATTGACAGCCAGAACAGACATGTGAGAGTAGATCGCATGCCACAAGGCCAGAAGTAAGTGTATTGAAGTGTTTCTTGACTTATGTGTGTTCCGGGTACGGTCATTTTAAGTACAGTATGCACACACCACCGCACTATAGCAGACCTTAGAATTCTATACTTGTTACTTGTCAATAGCAATAGGAACGCTGGCGGAGCTGTGAATAATTACAACACTATGGGAAAAAAGAACAGGTCTGAATTTTTGAACCATATAAAAAAATCAAGCCTTTTTTAATTGGAATAAGCAAAAAATAAAGTACCTTGCAATTGTTACTCTAGGATTGACATGATTTTGCTTAGCCATGATTTGACGATAAAGCTCCAGAGCGCTCATATTGCTCCCAGAACATGGTCGGACTATGCTCCCATACTACAGATCTCTCCGGCTTAGCATTCCGCCCCTCTAACACTACCTGGAGGATCAATGAGTCCCTGTTGCATGACCCTGCTATTGTTAGTACCCTCTCTGATAAATTATCTGAATACTTTGAACTAAATGACACACAGGATGTATCTCCAATGACACTCTGGGAGGCCCATAAGGCTGTGCTGCAAGGCCATCTTATCTCTCAGGCTTCTAAGGCCAAGAGAGAGAGATTGGCCAAGATAACTACACTGTCAGAGGACCTACAGAAATTGGAGAACAAACATAAGATGCATCCCACCCCACAAATTCTTTCCCGTCTTAATGCAGTCAGAGGTGAGCTGAACCTGTTATTATCTTACCAAGCAGCAAATAAGCTTAAGTGTCTCAACCAAAAATTTTACGAAAAAGGGGATAAAGCAGACACCCTCTTGGCCTCGAGATTGCACTCTAAGGTATCCCTCCGTAATATTACTGCAATTAAGACTTCAGATGGGTCATTGACGTATAATCCCAAAATGATTAGAGCCCAATTCCAAAAATATTATATGGACCTCTATAATCTTCCATATTCTAATGATTCTAGCTCATTGGCCCAACAGCAAACACGTATCCACAATTTTTTGGGAGAGGCTAATTTACCCCGTATTTCGCAGGATGCTGCTGACCTCTTATCCTCTGTGATTACATTGGATGAGATTCAGCAAACTATCAAAATGCAGAAGTCTGGGAAGGCTCCGGGACCGGATGGGTTCTCAGTTGTTTATTACAAAAAATTCAAAACTACTTTAGCCCCACAGCTACTAAAAGTATTTAATTATATTTCCCAAGGGGGGCGATTGGTCGCGTACTTCCCTCAAAGCCAGAATTGTGGTTATCCATGCAAAGGGGAAGGACCCGCTTAATTGTTCCAATTACCGACCAATCTCCTTACTTAACAATGACATCAGATTATATGCAAAATCTTATCAAATAGACTGGCGGTATTTCTACCTAAATTAGTTCACCACGACCAGGTGGGTTTCATACCAAGCAGGCAAGCAAGGGACAATACGAGGAGAGTCATTGATATCATACATATAGCTAACACAAGGAAAACCCAACTAGCAGTACTGTCGCTTGATGCTGAAAAAGCATTTGACAGGATCTCCTGGCTGTTTATGGCAGAGACTCTCCGGCAATATGGGATTTCAGATACATTCCTGACTGCTATTCTTTCCCTGTATACACGCCCATCGGCTAGGGTGGTGATAAATGGCTCTCCTTCGGAGCAAATGGTACGCTGTCGCCTTTGATTTTTGCCCTGGTTATAGAACCCCTGGCGGCATATATTCGTGCTACTCCAACTATAAATGGAGTGGTGGTGGGGAAAGGAGAAAGCAAACTATCTTTATTTACCAATGATATTCTTCTTACTTAAGAGCAGCCGAGGACCTCTCTACCTAGCTTTTTAGGGTCATGAAGGAATATGGCAGATTATCCGGTTATAAAATAAATATTTCTAAATCGGAAGCTTTGCTTCTACATTGTCCGGCTAGGGAACGGGAAAGACTGATAGCCAAATACCACTTTAGGTGGCAATCAAATAGGAACAGATATTTGGGAGCATATATCACCCCTTCCTACGATACTCTATATCGTGAAAATTACCCACACCTTTTCAAAAAACTTAAGAAGGAGCTGAAGCTCTGGAGACCTCTGTTTATATCATGGCTGGGCAGAGTGGCGGCAATCAAGACTTCCCAAGTTGCTCTATCTGTTTCAGTCCCTGCCGATGCGGGTTCCCATATCCGAATTAGCCTCGTTTCAAAGAGAACTCGCCCAGTTTGTCTGGAACTCTAGATCCCCAAGGATAAAACTCTCGATTCTTAAGAAGCCCACTAGGGAGGGAGGGGGGTTGGGCTTCCCGTATGTAAAATTATATTACTACATATCGTATCTTGCTCAAGTGGTGGCATCATTTGCTCCCCCTGCCTCTCTCTTTTGGGCTGATGCTGAGACATCATATTTGAATTTGAGAAGTTTGTCTTACCTATGGGGCCTTCCTGAAAATGTAGCACTTCCCCTCTCTGACCGCCTCCCAACAACAAAATTTGCTTTTAGCGTGTGGAATAAATGTAAGTCCCTTCTCGGAATCCCTCCTGCTCCTCTGTATATTTCCCCTTTATGGGATAATCCAATGTTCCCAGCGGGTACCTCCCGTAATTATTCCCAAAAATTTATAACTCATGGCATATCCTACGTAAAACATTTAATATCGGGGCGCTCTCTCCTCTTGCTGGGGGACATACGTAATCTCTACGCACATCTCTCCCTGAACTTTCTGGAATATTTCCAACTCCGCCACTTTTTACCCCCGCGGGTATTGGAGCTGACACGGGTCGACTTTTCGCCTTTTGAATCCCTATGTTTAAGCGCTCCATTGGGGCGTGGAACGATATCATCCACATATAGGTGGCTACTAGTATCTTCCTTAGATGCAGGGACCAGACACGAACGGGAATGGGAAAGAGACCTGGGTCCCCCCCCTGAGGAGGATAGCTGGGAAACTATATGGGAGCAGATGGCTAAATGTTCGATTTCCACACGCATAAAAGAAAACTCATACAAGTTTTTTTTTAGGTGGTATTATACCCCTGACAAACTGGCTAGGATGCACATTGGGGCGAACCCGGAGTGCTGGCGGGGATGCGGACAACGAGGTACGTTTCGTGGGACGATATCCTCCACATACAGGCTGTTACTAGAATCTTCTTTAGACGTAGGGACCAGGCATGAACGGGAATGGGAAAGGGATTTGGGCCCCCCAATGAGGAGGATAGCTGGGAAACTATATGGGAGCAGGTGGCTAAATGCTCAATTTCCACACAAATAAAAGAAAACACATACAAGGTTTTTTTTAGATGGTACTATACTCCTGATAAACTGGCTAGGATGTACAATGGAGCGAACCCTGAGTGCTGGCGGGGCTGTGGACAACAAGGTACGTTTCTGTATGTATGGTGGACGTGTCCCATAATTGCCCAATTTTAGGATAGTGTGGCGTCTTTGATATCATCATTGATTTTCCATCCAATTACCAAGGACCCATGGGTGTTTCTTCTTTGCCATCCCATTGAAGATTTGGATAAACCATCCAGTAAACTAGCTAGTCATGTGTTAGCTGCAGCAAGATATTTGGTTGCTAAATTTTGGAAGCAAACTGTGTCCCCCCCAATGCCAGCTCTGTGTAATTCAATCTGGCACGTGGCCCATATGGAACGGATCACCCATTATTTGCATGATAAAGAGGATACATTCTTGTTAATATGGTTACCCTGGTTAATGCAGCAGCGTGAGCCACACAGTAGTTTAGATTGAGGAACCCCATGTCTATTATGACTCTTTTTTCTCCTTCTCCCTTCCCAGGATTTAATCAGGCGGCGACCCCCCATCCCCCTCCTTCTACCCCCCTCTATACCCACATGGTTATATCACTTAAGTTTCTGATATTTGTGTTTTCTGGAACTGGATATAACATCATAAAACTTTGTTTTTGCACTGCTACTCAGATGTATCTGTATTTGATGTTCATTCAAGTTTATCAGTATTCCAGTTCATGTATACATATGCAATGAATGTTATATTGTTGTACTTTGCCTTTATTCTTGAATAAAAAACTTTGAGTTAAAAATAAATAAAAATAAAGTACCTTGGAATTCAGTTAGCCAAAACATATAGCCAGTTATACCAAGCAAACTATCTTCCGCTCCTCACTCAGATTAAGGCCGACTTGGATCATTGGAACTCGTTGATCATATCTTGGATAGGGTGGGTTACATTAGTTAAGATGAACATACTCCCCAGGCTGCTGTATCTGTTCCAGGCTCTCCCTGTGCGGATTCCCCTGCACGTCTTTAAATTCTTACATTTCCATGTCACTAGATTCGTTTGGAGAGGTCAGCGCCCACGTGTGCACCTTAAGATAATGCATAGGGCTACGAGGGCTGGGGATGTTCCTGACTTTAGACGTTATTATCTCGCTGCTCATCTGGCTCAATGTATCCTTTGGTGCCCTGCAATGGCTACTTGCGTGTGGCCGGTGATTGAAGCATGCTTTCTTGATGTTTCGTCTATGACATCACTACTATGGCAGCATAGATCTAAACGCCCCTCCACCATCTCCTAACATCCAGTTATTAACCACTATTTGGACCTTTGGGACAACGTAAAACACTGCTATAATCTGTCTAGCTCACCGGGTCCGCTTATCCCTCTGTATAACAATCCTGACTTTCTTCCAAAGTGCAACCCCTGCGCTTTTGCTGTCTGGGTGGGGGTGGGGGGGAATTCATTATCTAAATGACTTGGTTTCTGGTGGGGTATTTCCACTCTTCTCTGAGCTTAGGGACGCTCTTTCCATTTCAAAAAAGAGTTTCTACCAATACTTGCAGTTGAGACATTTTTATGCAGACGATCCTCTGTCAAAGGTTTAATATTGGAATTATACCTTATGTTGGCCCCATGTACTTCAGATGATACTGAAGTTTATGAGAGGGCATGGAATAGAGATTTGGGGAGCCCCCTGGACCCGGAGGAATAGGAGGAAATAAGGGAAACTACTGCTTCTACCTCTTTGTGTGTGTGTATAAAAGAAAACAGATATAAAGTTCTGTTTCGTTTGCACTTGGTCCCATCTAAATTGGCTAAATTTTCAACTACGGGAGATGCCTCGTGTTGGAGGGGTTGCTCGGACCAGGGTACATATTTACATATTTGGTGGCAGTGGCCCTGATCCAGAACTACGCCCGCCATACTAACTACGGCGGGCGTAAGCTCAGCTAAAAAGCCGATCTGGGCATGCACCGGGCAGATGTTGCCCGGCGTAACTACGAAAAATCTGCGATCAGGCGTCCGTAGCTTCAGCGTAGTAACGCTGGAGGGGGCGTCGTCCAGCGTTCATTGCACGGTAGGATGTTGATGGGCCAGGTATTTCATCATCATATTGTGGAGGTGATGGGGTGGATGGTGATGGTGATGCAAGAGCTGGTGGTGGTGGTTGTGCAGGTTGTGGAGGGGGGGGCGTTATCTTACTAACGCCACTGTCCCAGCGTATTTACACTCCCTTAGCCTTCAGCCGGCGTAAGGGAGTGTAAATACACTCCAACAAGGGGGAGTGTTGGGGCAGAGCAGCGATGTTACGCTGAGCGTTAAAACGCTCAGTGTAACGTCGTAGCTCTGGATCAGTCCCAATGCCCCAAAATAAGGATGTTATGGACTGAAGTACATACATTTTTGTCCTGAATACTACAAATTGATATCCCCTTCCTCCCCCAATACTTTCTTTTCCCCTTAGGGGTTTCCAACACAACTAAAAATCAAAATAAGCGTATCCTACATGTGGCATCAGCTGCTACATGTTTGATTGCATCAAATTGGTGTCAGCCTGTTGCACCATCATTGCGAGCGGTCTTGGACAAGACATGGTATGTATTTAAAATGGAATTTATGACTTGTATAATACATAATTCTACAAAATCTTTTTGCAAGGTCTGGGAACCGTGGGCTTAATATTTTAGAGCTCCTTTTCCAGTTTTTTTAAATCAGATATGGAGGTCTTCTATTTCTTATGGTTTCTTCCCCTCTTCCACCTTTCACCAGTCTTTTTTTCTCTCCAGGTTTGTAATTTTTTCGTGCGAGCTTCCTTCTTTCTTCCCTTTTTTTTCTCTCCTATTTGACGGCTGGCCACCCGTCTTCTTCTTTTTCTTTCCTACATTTATAAAATTGAAGGGTATGTAGAGTTCCATGTCTAGATCTTTTGTATTTACGTGATGTCACACAGCATGGTATGATATGGATTGTTTCCTTTTTTGTACTTGTCATGTATTGTAAAAGTTACCCTTCTCAATAAAAATATATAAAAAAAAAAAAAATCAAGCCTTTTACAAGTGTCTAATATTTTCTAGGATGCAATACTTGATTTTGATATAAACGTTCAACTGAAATATGGAACATAACTAAAGTAGTGTTAAAATCAAATCTGTTTCAATGACTGTGTAAAAATTACAAAACAAAAATAGTTTGTTTAATGTTTTTTAAGTTTCATTTATAATTCCATATCCATATTTTTTATTTTTCAATCATTATTTTTTTAGTATTTTCTTAATAAATAATATTATTATATTCTGAACCGTTTATCAACTTATTTAAGTTATTTTGGATCTCCCCAGCGCGGCCATAATTTGTTATAATGTATTGTAGACTGACATTTTAGATGCTATACAGTACGAAATTTTAATACCAGAAACTGTTATTATATTCTCCATACAGATGTTTTTACATGTTTTTATGCTGCTGTAAGGATTGATATGGCTACAGGTCATCCAGAAGGTATACTGTTTCCACTTTCAACTTCTGTAACAATTCCATGTCTCTCAGATGTCTTTAAGATCATTCCAGCAGCTTTTCTTGTAATAATTGTTGCTGTGGCTTTGGAAGGTGGTCTGATTCCTCGCAGAACTCCTTGCCTGAACTTGATCACTGCTGCCCTGTGCTAGCATAGGCTTCAATGTTATTAATATTACTTCATTCCATAAAACAATGTCACCATAAGCCAGCATTCCACTTAAATGACATTAGTGGACAAGTTACCATAACTTGTACTCACTATGTATTGCCGTAAGGCGAAATTCTTTGGCAAAAGATAAATGAAACCCTATGTTTAAAATTTAGCCTATGGCATATTTTGTGACTGTTTAATACAAAACTCCTTCCTATATTCTTCTGATGTTGTGTCTTTTGTCCCGGGGTATATTTGAGACCTCTTGCTTGTTTCCCCTTTTTAAAAAAGTAATTTACCTTTAAATCAATATAAATAAAAGTGGAGTATATATGCTCATAGGCAGGTGCTTTTTAAGAAGTGAGGGGGCCCCTGTGCATTTGTACATGCCCCCCCCCCAACCCTTGTGTATATCTATACACATAGATTTTGGTGCACAGTGTGTGCCAAGGGGCTTGTTCTGGGGGGGGGGGGCCTGTGTACACTGCATACCCTGCACCCATTATAGATACACCAATGATCATAGGGCTGGATCCAGACTTAAGTGGCGATTCCAAACCTTAGCTTCCTTCAGTCCAGGGGTGGGAGGTAAAAGACTCCTTGCTATGATCTGGATGGGCAGAAATAAGCGGAGACAGTTGGGTCTGGAGGGCAGAAGCGCTACCTGATTGAAACTTTCAAAGGCTGACAGCTTAAAACAGCACTCAGCTCTCCATGTGTGAGTGCTGAGTACTACAGCGCTATACATACATATACACTCATATATTATATCTTGACCAAAGCAGCGTAAAGCACAGGTAATGTTTCTTCAAAACAATTTTATAGTGAAGGGTTAATAAACTGAAATCGGGAGAATAATTGAGAGTAATAAATTTGCCAGTTATCTAAACAGCCTGGAAATTAAATTCAATTAGGTAAATATGTTAGATGACACCTAAAAACAATTCCTTTATTTTCCTGATGTCTGGATAGTGCGTATTTATAAAATTACATATGCGAACGCAAAATCCACCTCTATGACAGCAATCTGCACAATAATCATATGACGCCAGCGGAAGACAAGTTAAGGTCATTGGGCGTGACCGACTGACTTGTAAATGTATTTCTGAGTCGATCGTGCATAACACCACTGTTTGGTGCAATATGTTTGAGTGGAGTTACTCAAGCACCACGTACTTCAGTCTGGATCTGGTTCATAATGTGTACTGTATGTGTGTGTTTAATGTTGCTAAGAAATAAAATGAAGAAATATTTGTATCCATAACATTTCATTTATGCAAGCTGTATTATGCATTACGTAATGTACAGTAACACAAATTGGTGGTTGATCAAATCAATGTATACGAAAAGGTGCATGAAAGGCAGAGATAATCTGCACAGAAACAAAGGGAGTGAAAATGCCCCAGCAACACTGCCATTACCCAGTAACTAACCTGCCATTTTATCTGTAACATAAAATGCATTATTCGTTACACATGTTTGCAAATATATTAGAAGCCACACACCACTTTTAAGGCTTTTTTGCTGTGGTGGTCCTAGCTATGGGTGTAGGTCACTGTTGCAAACGGCCCTTTTCAAAAGGGTCGTTTTCTCCCAGCCAGATATGAACTGGCTGGGAAATCGATTGCTTCTGCCTCACAGAGGAGAGGCAGTCGTTTGACGAAAGACAGAAGATCCTACAACGAATGGTATGACTTTAATCCCAACCCTTACCCTAATGCTTAGACTACCTTCCCCTTACATGACCTTAACCCTAACCCTCTCCTTACATGACCCTAACCCTCTCTTCCCCGCGGCCTGACCCTAACCCTCTACTCCCTGCAGCCTGACCCCAAGACTCCCTTGTCTGCAGCCTAACCCTAGGACTCTCCTCCCCACCCTTAGCTTAGCCCTAAGACTCCCCTTCCATTAGCCTAACCCTAACCTTCTATTTCTAAAATAGTAGTTTCTTAGCGGTGACTCCCACCGCTAACCGTAAACAGAGAGAGTCCATATATTGGGGCAATTATTATTTGTTTTTAAAACATGTCTCTTAGAGCCTAATAAATAGCTTTTGTGTACTAAATGAATGTACGTTAACCTCATTCTGCAGCTGACCTGCTGGTGTTCATTATATATTGATCTGTATGGAATATAAAGACTTGCTGTCCTCAAGGTGTTAATAGTGAGGGAGATGTTGCCAACCAATGTCAGTCAGAATTATTAATGCACAAACAAAAACGATGAGTGTCAGAAAGTAATCGTCAAACCAATGTGCATAAACAAACATAGAAGAACCTTCGGTGCTATTGTGCAAAACCATTAAGTTCAATTCAAACTACTATATAAAATCATAAGAAAAAGCTAAAAATACAAAAATAAATAAATAAAAATACGCAACAAATAATTAAAAAAAATATGTAAGCTTTATATTTGGGATTTTTGACAGTGTGCTGTGTAATTATTTCTGCTGGTGATATTTAAATAATTTATTTGAAGTACAACAAAAAAGCAATGCTCTTTTTTACAGATTTTTTACTGTGTGTGTTTTTTAAATAGTGAAACCATGGGCCCGATTCAATTAACAACATGCTCTGTAATAACGGGAAAATGTTTGTGGTGCGCATTTTTCCGTCTATCGTCTCTATGAGCTGCGCTTAAAAATAAAAAATACAAAAATTAGCAGAATTAGCTTTGCACTGCAAAATACGCGGGTGTCAGGCCCTAAGTGTTAGAAATCAAATGCTTTGAAGTATCTTTTATGACCATTATCACTTGGAGTTTTGACCTTTAACGTATTGTATCCACAGGTTACTAACAAGATTTGTCTGAATTTATGAAAATTCTGCCCTTTCATAGCAGGTTAAGCAGCACTATGTTAGAATATGCAGTCAGTGCTTGTATACAAGTATAAAAAAATATCCTGATTGCAGAGGACTGCATATATGGATACGCACCTGATTTGACAGTCCCCTCCAAATCTGTTCCCTACTGGGTATTATTAGGTGTTGAGTGGGCTTACTTTCACTTGTCATGGAACAGAGTTGTCAGGTACTTCCAGTATCTACTGCTGTTTATATCTCAGGATGCTTCAATTAGTGCAGCAGTGTCAGAGATCTGTTTCACCCCATAACAGGTCTTCATCAGGGGCAGTTTCAAATATATTCTCCAAGTTGAGGTAACTAACGAATTGGCACGATAGCACCCAAGTTTGACTATATTTTCTGGCTTCCATTGTTTAAATGTTCATCATTTGGAGTGATATTGAAAAGCAACTTAATTCTTAGTATATTATTCTTTTTTCATTCTTGTTTTACCTTGTATATTGATATTGGTTCACTTACTTATTATACAGTCTTTATTTATTGTTATTTACAGATTTGGCGCAGAACAACCAGTTTACATCAATATAATTAGAGACCCAGTCAACCGATTTCTTTCCAATTACTTTTTCCGACGATTTGGAGATTGGAGAGGGGAACAAAATCACATGATCCGGACTCCAAGCATGAAAGAAGAGGAAAGGTACTTGGTAGGTATTTTATGGCCGCTACATAAAATAAGTAAAGCTGTATATGTAAATAAACATAAGCAGACACTAGAGAGTGGAAAAGTCTATATTAATTTACTAGAATTGCAGTTCATAAAAAATACTTGGATTTATTGCACTGCACCTGTCTATGTTGTCATAAATTCTTTATGGAATGAATTTTTCTAACCTGTTTATTAATGCATTTATAAGGAAAAATGTTTAATTTGGATTCCACAATTTTGTGACAGTTCAAGTACACACATGTGACAAACAGGGAAACAAAACACAAAAAGCCAGTGATTGTGTAGTAGCTCTTTTAGAACGTTGTACTAAATATCACTTTGGATGCCTCGCAAACTTTAAAGAGATATAAGACTATAGAATGAATTGCACCTCATGATTTTGGGCAACAAGTTTATGCACACCAGACAATTGTCTGTTAATAGCTTCAATGTAAATGCTCTCAGATCCTTATCATGGATATCGTCTCCTCTCGCTGTCTGCAGTGATCTTTGCCTTGGCAATGGATGATAGCAGCCTATTCTTGCTGCAGGATGAAATTTTTTACATGTTCATTTGAACTCTTAATATACTGTTGGTGATTGTTCATCTATAAGAATTTCTCCACCGCTGCCCTTCTTGAAAAGGTTGTTGCAGAGGCAAGAACTGGCTGCAGACAACAACAGGAGCTGCTCAGATAAGCCACCGATAAATAATATGTTTAATGCTGTTTATTATTGATTTAGCCATGGTTTTTAGCATCCCACAGAATAACATATTCATTGATTATTAACTACAGGAACAAAATAGTGATGTCTATGTAAATGTTCTCCTATGGCTGTATTATACTTACTATTGCCAATATTTAGTGATTAGGATAAAATATTGGGCCTGGTCCAGAACTATGCCTCGGAGCGAATTTACGCGTGGCGGAGACATAAAATCGCTGTTTTGTACGCACTGCGCATGCGCACCATAGAAAATACGCACAGTAGCGTAGCGTAATTGTGAACGTATGGGGCATTCACGTATGTGTCACGTAAATACTTACGTGTGGGCGTGCCGATTTTACGTTAGTCCAAATTACGTGTGAAATACGTTAAGTAGGCGGGGGGTTGTATTTAAAGTGTACAGTATGGGCATGCTTAGCTGCGTAAATTCGTTCAGCCCATACGTACGTGTGCGTATGACTGCGGTTACGTTGAAAAAGTTAAGGTAGGGTTTGGAAAGCGTATCTTGACAAAATACGTACGTTCAAGGGGTGTGCCGAGGGGAGTGTAACGAATTTACGCGCACGAAAATACGCTCCGCGTGCGGCAAAGGTAGTTCTGGATCTACCCCATTGTTATTGGATCTGATCCATAGTTTTCACGCAAATCCGCTTCTCACACTATGTGCATCCTATCCAGGGCTGCGACTTTTGCAACTCTGGATAGGATGTGTTGATAAGGTGCATCCATTTGAAACATGCCAACAGATAGGTTTAGGCAGAAGCTGAGAGTTGTAATGCAGCAGTCTAATTATGTTTCCATGGTGCAATTTTTTTCTCTATTTACAGTCAAAGTAATGCCTTAACAATTTTGTACACTCTTTTAAATAATGGCTGAGTAGAATGTGTGACAATGTTGCTTTCAAGACTGAAAAAGAAAATCACAATGGTTAATTGATGGTTTATTTAATCAATTTATATTTTTATGTGTATGGATTTTTTTATATCAAAATTAAGGTCATTTAATGACTGAAACTCTTCTTCATTTTTACACTTTCACCAACCCTTGAGCTAGTATAAAATTTTAGGTGGAAGAGCAGTGTCCCCGACCTGCTACTGCTCTCACAACAGCACTAAACCTCCTGCTTTCTAATTTAAATATAGTGAAACTCCCCGTTCCATTATTGCAGAAAGCACGAAAGCAGACACAATAGGATGGGTAGCTCAGCTCCCGACATTCTGTGCCCGCTCTCATTGTGCACATAAGCAGAGCAGTTTCTCGCTGCATTAAAAAAGTAGAAAGAATTGCAGCTTTGGAACAGGTCCATTGGGCCTGATCCAGACCTACGCTGTTGTGCGTAGCGTATTATCGCCGAACATACCACCGATGCACGGCAGTAGGCACTCCCCTTGCTCGTACCTAGTTTAGCTTCCATACGCTCGGCAAACCCTACCCTAACTTTTGTGTTTGTACCCGCGGCCTTCCGTACGTTCACTGCGTATTAACGGCACTTAGCACGCCCATACTGTATGATTTAAATGCCTCACTCTG
>WWET01001532.1:194136-204389 GCA_011038615.1 Limnodynastes dumerilii | reverse complement strand
AGGATTAGGGTAAGAGTAATGGAAGGGGAGGGTTAGGGTCAGGCTGCGGGGAGTGGAGTCTTAAAGTCAGGCTGTGGGGAGGGAAGTCTTAGGGTCAGGCAATGGGGATGGGAGTCTTAGGGACAGGCAGCGGGGAGAAGTGTCTTAGGGTTAGGATGCAGGGAGGGGAGTCTTAGGGTCAAGATACGGTGAGGAGAACATTAGGGTTAGGCTGTGGGGAGGTGAGAGTTAGGGGATAGTTAGGGTTAGAGTAATGGAAGGGGAGGGTTAGGGTTAAAAAATAGAAGAAGCCATACTTACCATTCACCGATCCATCTTTGTTCTGAAATTCATCAATTGCTTCTCCTCAACAAGGCAGAAGCAGTCGATTTCCCAGACACTTTGGTGTAGCCTGCTAAAAAACAGCCCTTCCGGAAAAGGGCTGTTCGAGGCCGTGACCTATATCCACCTTAGACAGGGCTAAAAAGAGGAATTTGGTGCCCCGGGTACTGCAGATTCTCAACTGCCTAAGCAGCCAATGACTGGAACTGGGTGTTTTAGCCTGTAGACAGAAGCATTTTCTGGTTATCAAATACTATAACTTATATTATAGTTATAAAACCATAAGAAGGGGGCACTTCATGGTGCAGATAACTTTTTATAAAAAAAAACACAAAAAACATGAGTTTCAAAACAGCACAACACTAAAAATACTGAAGCATACCAGAACATAAGGTATCAAACTGGTTGATTCCAATAGGCATAGGAATTATTACCAATTCAGCCGATCACAAGGCAAAGCAGCTCCCAGCGTCCTGGGATATAAGCCAGCTAAGTCCTCAGCAGTAGCAGGATGTCCACAGTGGTGGAGATAGAGACCAAGAAACAAGATACTCCACCTCTTTGTGTTTTATCAAGGACTTCATCAGGAGGCATGTCTTGGACGGACAGGTGTTACAATTATATCAATTAGCTAGCAGGCAAAGGCCAAACAGCAGCATCAGGATATCACCAGATAAAAATAGACTTGTTGGATCGCTCACAAAGGGCCTGATCCTGAACTAGCGATGGCGGGCGTAAGCGTAAGATCTGCTATTCAGCCGATCTGCGCATGCGCCGGGAAGATGTTGCCCGGCGTTGCTACGGCAATGCCCGATCGTGGATCGGGCGTCCGTAGCAGCTCCGTAGGGACGCTGGAGGGGACGTCTCCCAGCGTCCCTATGTTCAGGTTAGTGTAGGTGGGCGGGGGGAGGTAGTTAAATGAGGGTGGGAGGACGGGCTAGGTGGCTATACGCTCCTTTGCGAGCGTATGGCCCCTTCCTTACGCCGGCTGAAGTTAGGGTAGCCTTCAGCCGGCATAAGGAAGGGGCCATACGCCCGCACAGGGGGAGGGGGCCATACGCTCAAACAGGGGTAGTTTCGGGGTAAGTGAACGCCGATACGCTGTACTTTAGTAAGCACAGCGCATCTGCGTAGTTCAGGATCAGGCCCAAAGATAGTGTTATAATATTTATTATTGATTATAAAATACAGTAAATAAAATGTAGCAAATACGGTGTACACACTCATTGTCCAAGTATATATACTCAATTTCAAAGATTATACATTGTGTAGACTCTGCACTTGAGTTTATTACTTTACAAAATATTTGGAGCTCACAAAATTGATCAAATAAATAATAAAAAATAAATAAACAATAAAACAATTAAACTTAGAGACAGTAACTAGAGGAAGGAGATACAATAGACATGATTAGTCACAATCTACAAGAAGGGAGTCAGTTCAAAGCTCTCATAAGTCCTCATGGACAACTGGTCACGGAACAGTCAAAAACAGGGGCGCTGCAGTTAATAACCTGGTGCATAAAAAGTGGAACATCTACAGACTGGTCCACAATTGGACTGTTTGGATTTAACCAGTGATTGAGCACACCTATTCTCTGCTATATTATAGTTATAGTAACATCATTAAACTGTATTTATTCTTTCTTTTATAGGATATAAATGAATGTATTCTTGAAAACTATGCAGAGTGTTCCAATCCCAGGTTGTTTTACATTATACCATATTTTTGTGGACAGCATCCAAAATGCCGGTAAGTGTTATTATGCTGTTTCGCATTATGTTCTTGTCATTGGACCTGATCCAGACCTAGACTCGCGTTCCGTGCGCACAGAGCTTTAGAACACCGTAAGGAAAAGGGATGTGAATTCCCCTGTCACTCCCCTCTAATGTACAGAGTTTTGTGCAGATTTGTGGCCATAAACCTACCTTACCTTCTCTGCATCCATCCGCACGCAGATCCATATGGAAGTGCCAAATGCCACCCGCATGTCCTCTTCAGCATGCCTAACCCCGCCCCCACCCTCAAGCAGGGTTTAGGCATGCGGATGACAAGACATGGCGCATCGTGCAGATCTGCCTGGGGTATGTGCAGTGCTGTCATGACTCCCGACTTACGCACGCAGCTTGCCAGACTGAATTCTGGATCAGGCCCATTGTCACTAATTAAATGGGGCAACAATAGTTATACACACATGGAATGCAAAATACACTGCGTGAGAGCTTACAAAAGTATATCAGTATATATAAATAAGTACCGTAACGAATTAAACTGCTTTAGCAACCAAATAAAAAAGATCTAACATCCAATCCAGTCTCCTTTACCTCTCAAGTAATGTCAACTAGTTATTTACTTCTAATTTTGTAGTCTGAAAGCTCATTCTTCCATACAGCTCCTCTACTTCATTGCTACACAATGAGCTTGACAATGTGGGATGTGGGATGTATTAACCAGATCAAAAATTGAGGAACCATATTATTTCAGTAATTGTGTGACCATATAAATATATGTACACACACTTTCTTCGTCCCTATTTAACATCCTTCATCTGGATGTTGCAGCCACATGGTTATGGCTGCAATACTCACACTGACCACATCAACATACATCAGCACTATCAGATATCCACTGCTATATATTTACATAGGAGTAGATCCAGAACCAAGTACGCTAGTGTATTTACGCTAGCCGCTGACATAAGAATGTTTTGTATGTACTGCGCATGCGTGCGGCAGATGTTACGCCATGTAATTCGGAACGTATATACCAGCCTTGTATCATCAGCGTAACTACGAACTACGGACCGGATTCAGAGCTCCGGCCGCAATGCAATTGAGGCTGGAGTTCTGCGAAAAGTGCTACTGCGCATGCGCAGTAATTTTGGAACGTCTTTAAAACCGCGTGTACTTCTTGCAACGTAGATTACGTTCCAAAATTACTGCGCATGCGCAGTAGCACTTTTCGCAGAACTCCAGCCTCAATTGCATTGCGACCGGAGCTCTGAATCCGGTCCTAATTACGCTTCAGAGTCGGGGTAAGGCAATTCATTCATACAGTATGGGCGTGCTTAGACATGTACGTATGTGTAGCATGTACGTAAGTAAGTACGCTGTGTAAAGTTAAGGTAGGGTTCGGCAAACGTAAAAAGGCCAAAGTATGTACAAGCGAGGGGGTGCCTAAGGGAGTGCATAGTAAATACAATAGCGTAAATACACTACGTCTTTAAACGTAATAGAAACTTAGCTCTGGATCAGGCCCATAGTACCTTTCATAATGGCAAAATGAAAATATCAACTTAAAAATACATTTTAAATGTTTCGATAAAAATACATTTCTTACAATGTTTTCACTGCAGTGTACCTCCCCTCTGCACCACTTTCTCTTCCATATAAACTAAATTCAAATATTGCCTTATTAAATTAGGATACTCAATTGGTGCCTGATTAAGGTTGATGCATACAATGTGCTATATCTGTAATGTATGAATTGGATATTTCTCACATACAGAACTGTTACTTGTGACCACAAGGGTATCTTCCATTAAATAACGTGAGCATTCATGTGCACTTTCCCACAACTGTAAAGCTGCAATTGCAATGACATGGACGAAGATATTCCATATTTGCTAAGGGGTGTGGGTCTCCTGAAAGAACGGCCCTATCTCGATAGGGCCGTTTTCTCCTAGCCAGTTTCGAACTGGCTGGGATTTCGATTGCATATGCCTCGATGAGGCATAGCAATCGATCCACAGAGCACCAAACTTTCGGTGCTCAGAAAGGTAAGGCAAAAAACTACCCCAACCCTTCCCCCGATCGGCATACTCACCCATTCTGAAAAAAGAATTCTAAACTGGGGGGGTATTCGAAATAGGGACATTCGAAAAGGAACTCTCGGATGTCCCTATTTCGGTAATGAAACTTCCTAACCGGGGACTGTAACCGTTTGCTAAGATATCTGTAGTGCACTAAAAAAACATGGAGGGGGAAAATGAAACATGAAGTACCGAATACAGACTTGAGAAAAGGGGGTATTTTCCAATTACTAGGTTTAAAAAATATCTGCTTTTTGCTAACAGTGCATGTACAAATGCGGCATTGGGAAGCCGGATCTAGATCCAGAGTTTCCATACTGGGAAAGAAACTGCTTTGTGGGAAGGGGGAGGAATCTTTGTTTTGCCCCCTTCTAAGTGAGGACAGCATTGGAAGTTTTATGGTAGGGTCCTTGGACCGCATGTCCTCATGAGTGAGGAGAGTGGCGGTGCAGTATCTTTTTTTCTGAACATGAGTGCAAAAATATCAGTGTAGCAAATATATGCAAATCTATAATAATGGCACAGGTAATAAAGAATACAAGTGTTATTGACCCTTATTTGGATTTCCTTATGTTGAGAGCTTCTGAAATAAATATATATATAATTAGATTTGGGGGGTTACATAAATGCGATTTGTCCTTGTACAGCTACACCTTGTCGAGGTGGCCCCCATTTACCAACATGAAGGCTGTCACCCTTATAGTTTTTCTAATATATTAATACACAACAAAGATGAGGGAATTTGGATGAACATCTCTTGGTAACACCTGTTTTGTGTAGATCTGAGACTCGATTTTACATTATGAGATATATATATATTATATATTTAGTTACCCATTCAATACTGTCTAGGGACCCTGGTGAATGGGCCTTGGAACGTGCAAAGCAGAATGTGAATGAGAACTTTCTTCTTGTTGGAATTCTGGAGGAGCTGGAAGATGTGCTGCTTTTGCTGGAAAGGTTTTTACCTCACTACTTCAAGGATGTCATGAGCATTTATAAAAATCCAGGTAAATATGCTAGTTTCCAATCACTGCTTCTTACATGTGTTCATTAAATATTTACACAAATGGCTCCCTCCCTAATTGTTAAACCGAAATGTAAGAGAGACAGATGCATTTTGTGAGACGTTGTAGCTTCCAGAACAATAAGAAAAATTGTCTAATTGGTGGATATGATATGCAAAATGCTGTAGTTCGATGACGGAGCTTTACTGTTCTATAAAAGTCTAAAGCTGGGCACACAATTTACAGTTATCTGGCTACTCAGTTAATAATTGCTTGATCGACCTGACAGTTGTAAGCACAGGTGTCAATTATCAGTCACATCATGTGATCACTGTGATTATGTGGCTGTGCTGCATAAAGGATTTAAGAAACACTTGTGTGTACACTGTTTCGACTGAGTGACTGTCATTGTAGCCCGATAGCTGCTGCTATTATGGGTTTATATATTTCAATATGCAGATTAAGCAGTAAAAAAAAAGTCCTCTGCACTTTATATCCATCACTAGCACTTTACAAGATAGTGATGTTAGCAGAAAATCAGGGGGAAGGGAGATGCAGGGGTCCCCCAATGTTTTCACTACCAGCACCACCATTCTGGCAGGTGGAACCATAAAGGTGGAGACCCAAAACATAGTGTCCCCCACCATGATTCACACTTGCTGCATTCTAGAGATTTTGCCCCAAGCGGGGTCTGTTCCCCCTCCCCTGCCTAGGTACAACCAGCCTAATAGCAGTAGGGCTCTTCTCACAACCTGTGGGTGATGGTTTGTAGGGTAATGTGTAAAAAATATATTTAAATTGTAATTTTGTTGAAGTAGAACCCCAAGACTTATCATTGCCTTGCCAGCAAAAATTTCAGAAAGAAAACTGAAAAAATAAAAGCACAGAGACAGTTTAATGTAAAAATCCCTGTATTTAGATAAATACTCCCTCAGACCCCTGTTTTGCTGTAGTCTATAATACTCATACTGTACATATCCAAAAAGTTTCCAGCTTTTAATCCAGCAAACATGGCAGAATGATGCCACCCTGCACACTCATCTGTACAGCAGACTTCCTTATCACTAAATACAGTATTCCCCTTATATGGTCTAGTGGCTCCTGGCAGTGGTGTACAAACAATGGCTTTAACAGCCCTAGTGCTATTGGCAGGAAGGGAGCTTGCTGGAAAATTTGCGATCCCACCTTCCCTCTCAGAGAACCAGTCCTATTGCAAACTGTCCTGCAGCTGGCAGGAATTATGGTTAGGAGACCCCCTTGCTGCAGGCACACTTATCTATGGCTCTGCCATCCTTGGTAAAGCCTAGTACTGGTAGTTGGAAATCGGGGGGACCCCACGCTGCTCATCCCCTTGGTTTTCCTTTACCAGCACTAGGCTTATAAATATCTAGTTCTGGTTACAAAGTACAAACATTGTTGTTTTTGATTTCTAAAATATTTTGGATTTCTATTAGGAGCCACTAATGTATATCTAATACCACGGTTCTGTTTATCAAGATTATGAAGATTAGTGACTCCTGGGGTTTTTCTGGCAGTCCAGCCCTTTATTCAGATTGTAATTGGTCTTTTGCAGCTAAAGCAGATAATCTGTTTAGTGTGTATAGTGATGTGATATTTTTTATTTAAAAAAAAATATAGTACAAAAGGTCAGAACTGAGCAAATGAACACATTTATTAGTGGTTGATATTTTTATTAGGAGTTTGCATTCACATAGCCTAATACATTTATTCCAGTGCTGGAACAGTAAAGCAAGCAAGCGAAAGGGCTATGCTCAATAGAATGTGTCAGCTCTCGGTTTAAATCACTTGATATCAATATTTGTATTTTAAGTCTATAATGCTTTTATAATACCTTTTATTTGCTTTAATGAATAACATTTATTTTTGAATATTTCAGAACACAAAAAACTTGGAAACCTAACCGTTACAGTGAAGAAAACTTTCCCTTCTCACAACGCTCTACAAGTCCTCTACCAGCGCATGAAATATGAATATGAATTTTATTACTATGTCAAAGAACAATTCCATTTGCTCAAACGCAAGTTTGGACTTAAATCCCATGTGAAAGCCACACCCAAGCAAGATATTTCGGCCCCAATTCCCATCCCCATGGAGACAGAGGAACCCATTGAAGATGTGGATGACCAAAATGATGAGAAGTGGTTAGAGGACATTTATAAGAGATGATGCCTCAATTATAGCATCAAATCTATGGGTCCACATCCATTTCTTAAGATTTTTTTTATTGTTAAAAAATCCTTAAGGAACATAGTTAATGCTGAATTGCGTTAACACTTTCCCACATGTTGGGTATTAGGGAAATACTTGTACCCGATTTTGCGGGTTGCGTTTACTTTTATTTTTTATGTTTGTTGGAATTGATAGGAGAATTTAGAAATAGGTAATACAGAACATTGACTTGAGATTTTGCCAGTATTTGCATTTTACAATAAGATTCTGGTACAGTTTAATACATTTTTGCAGTAATTCAAAAATTTTACGGTGTGCCATATGAAAGGTACAAACCATGGGTAGCTTAGCCTTTGGGCCTTTCTTCCCTTGCGATCCTATATTTTGCACTTAAGCTATGTCCTGCTCTGCCTTAGGAAGTCCAACGGCTTGCACCCCACCATGTGATACTTGGACAGAGTAACCCCATTCTGGCTGTGGCCATCGTGATGAAAACCAATCTATTCAGTCGGCACTAAAGTGACAGGATCCGTCTTTTACTGTTTGTATCTCTCAGTCAATAGTTAAAAAAAACATGGTAGCAGCAGTCACAAAAATTACTTTGGACATTTTTTGTAACAATGCCCTTTAAATTGATTTAATAGTATACTCTATGCCTTTGAAAAGTAAAACAAAGCACAAACAATGTATTTGGATGCCTAAAAATAATATGAATCTTGCAAACACCACTGTTTCACATAAATACTTGCTGCATCAATGAGTGCCATATTTATGATTACATATACTAGAGAAAAGACATTATAGGTCACATGGATTAAAAATAAACATGTATGGCCATGGTTATAAAAAATAATGTGTGTTACTCAGCAACTATAAAGTTCAAAATAAAAATAAAGCTTAAATAAAACAATATAGTAAAACAATATAGTAAGTGAACAGTCTTTCATAAACCTCCTAAACAAATTAGGACAGCTGAGAGCACACAAAAAACTGGCAAACTATTAATTTTCTTCTACTGCAATTATTCTTGAATACTCATTCATATCTTGACAATGATTGCAAACTGTTTTATTAAGATTCTTTATGATTCTTTAATATCACTGGGCTGGATCCAGGCTTAAGTAAGTGCTTGAAATACGTTACTCCTGGGCTAAACCATGTTGATTGCAGGGGAGTCATATTTTATCTGTTGCAAACAGTATTAGAGTTGAGAGGTGATGTTTCCTATCCCAAGTCTAAATAACAGTGTGATAGTAAAGCTGGTCAGTATCTGTGTGCAGTAAGCAATTCAGAGATATATCCCTGCATACAAAGAATACAATTAACTTGACCTCCCCTGCAATCAACATGGTTTAGCCCAGGCCCAAACTCATTTCAAGCACTTACTTAAGTCTGGATGCAGCCCTCTGTCTTTATTTGAATTAGCTGATCGTATAGTACATTATAATGGATAAACAATAAGCTTGTTCTTGTTTTATAATTATGTAACAGCAAGGCCAAGATGAGAAGGAAGGGGTTTTAGAAAAAGAAATTACATTTACAAAGCATGACCTTTATTTGTTACCAATATAATATGTCTGTCTTACTCCCACCCACTTTATTCATTACGCTCCCTTTTCCACTGTGAACTGTAGGCTTGTTTTTCTAACTTGAAAATCAAACCAGTAGCTGACATGCACTCAAAGAGTCTCAAATACGAATGAATACTAATCAGACAATAGTAAAACACCCTGGCCCTGATTCAGAGATTGAAAATAAGAACCTAAAGTCACACCTGGGCTAAACCATGTTGATTTCAGGGGAGTCAAATTTCATTTCTTGCAACAGTATTATAGTTAAAAGGTGATGTTTCCCAGCTCAACTCTAATTAGCAGTTTAAAAGTGAAGCTGATCAGGTATCTGTGTGCAATAAGTAAAAGCAAAGCATTCTCCCTGCATGCATAGAATAAAATTAACTTGACTCCCCCTGAAATCAACATGGTTTTGCCCAGGTGTAACTTTAAGTTCTTATTTTCAGCCTCTGAATCAGGCCCCCTATGTGTATAGGTACAGTATATTGTAAACTTGAGCATTTGAAACCCGATTCACATTTAAAAAGCTTCTTAAAATAAGAACTTAAAGTTACTCCTGGGCTTAACCATGTTGATTGCAGGGGAGTCAAATTAATTGTATTCTTTGGATGCAGGAATACATCTTTGAATTGCTTTCTGAAAACAGATAGTGACCAGCTTTACTATTACACTGTTATTTAGACTTGGGCTGGGAAATATCACCTCTCAACACTAGTACTGTTTGCAACAGATGAAATATGATACCCCTGCAATCAACATGGTTTAGCCCAGGAGTGACTTTAAGTTCTTATTTTAAGAAGCTTCTTAAGTGTGAATCAGGTCCTTGATTATGAGCCCCCATGAGTCTTTTCCTCAAGTTCTGTAAGCATTTTTAACAATTGACTTATTACATTACCCATAATTCTTTACTTAAAATGCATAGCCAATTTATCCTCAGTGGGCTGGATCCAGAACTTGTTAAGTGCATGAACTTAGTTACACCTGGGCTAAACCATGTTCATTTGAGGGGAGTCATATTTCATCTGCTGCAAACAGTATTAGTGTTGAGAGGTGATGTTTCCTATCCCAAGTCTAAATAACAGTGTGATAGTAAAGCTGGTCAGTATCTGTGTGCAGTAAGCAATTCAAAGATATATCCCTGCATGCAAAGAATACAATTATCCCCCTTGAAATTAACATGGTTTAGCCCAGGAGTAACTAATTTCAAGCACTTACTTAAGTCTGGATCCAGCCCTTTGTGAGAGTAATCAAGTATAAGAATATAAACAAATGATAAATTGTTATTTTCTTAAAGGCAGGCTTAGTTAAGATAATAAAAGGTAAAATAAAAGTAACAATTCAGAATTCATACAC
>WWET01001532.1:100755-113039 GCA_011038615.1 Limnodynastes dumerilii | reverse complement strand
TGCAGTGTGTATTTCGCTGTGTGTACCATCTCTGCAGTGTGTTTTTTGCTGTGTGGTTTCCTTGCAGCTTGCTGACCCAAGTTCTGGGTCCTAGTGCTAGTCTCTTGGTGTTCTCCATCTCACCTTGTGTAGCTCTTCTGTTTCTATCTCCACTTTGTCCATCTCCAGCGTGTAGTGTCTGGCGTGTGTCAGTCCATCGGACTCTGTCTGTGGTGCGCTGTTTACAACGTTGTAGCCACCGCTGTTTCCCTGCATACTTACCCTGCTCAGTTCTGTATGTGGTCCGTGGGTTCCAGCAGTATCCTGTATGCCTGGGTTCCTGCTTAACATCTTGTATGCCTACTGTTTTCTTGTTGTGCAAGGGTTCCTGCAGAGTCATTGTTGTGTCTGGGTTCCTGGTTACGAGTCGGTTACCTTCGCTGCAGTACCCCTTGAGGGCTATCGCCGGGGGCCGCGACCTACCAGACCAGCAGCCTAGACTATCCTCACCATCAGAGGCTCTAGCGAAGACCTGGTGCTGGTACAGACTCCGCGCCCCAGTGAGAATCCTCCTGGCTGACTGTAACATTGGAAAGTTCTCCTATCTCTAAAGAGGAATGCTGTAGCTCTGATAGAGTGACCATTGGGTTCTTGATCACCTTCCTGACTAGTTCCCTTCTCCCCCGATCGCTCAGTTTAGACGACCAGTCCGCTCTAGGAAGAGATCTAGTGGTTCCGAACTTCTTCCATTTCTGAATGATGGAGGCCCTGTGCTCATTGGAATGTTCAAAGCAGCAGATATTTTTCTGTACCCTTCCCCAGATTTGTGCCTCAAGACAATCCTGTCTCAGAGGTATACAGACAATTCATTTGACTTCATGCTTGGTTGCTGCTCTGATATGCACAGTCAAGTGTAGGACCTTATATAGTGTGACAGAGTCACTGATGTGATACATGAGGGGAGGTATATTTCTCCCAGGTTGTTGGCCTGTATTTGTTAAGCCCCAGGGAGAACGTTTGTATGTGTTGGGAAACACTTCCCAACCTTGAACCAGCTTTTGGTAAAAGCTGGTAAGGGTCCCTGGGGCGGAGGAAGAGTGGAGTGGGGGGCGGATGGTAGGAAGAGTGGAAGGGTCCACCATCCATTAGGCCCAGTCCGGGTCTTTTGGGCTGCCTGGCTATTACCAGGTTGATTAAAGGCTGACACCTGTCAGCCTTAGGTAAAAGGCTGGCTAACCTGAGCAGCCTCGCTCACTCTCTCTCCTTGTCTAGGAAAGACACACACACAGGCAGTGTGTGTAGGAGAGAACCTGCAGTCTCTGTGAGCCTTGTTGGTACAAACCATTATTTTGATTTAGAGCCAGTCAGGTGTGACTTGTGTTTAGTTAGGGCCAGACGGCCTAGGTGTTTATTTTGCACTTTTTGTTTGTTTTCTTTTCTAAATAAAACTGGCTGAGTGTCAGTTGTACCTTAAACTGTGAAGTTTGTGTGAAATCACTGCTGAAGATCCGCTCTCGCTCACAATAGACATGTGTGTGCCTTTCCAAATCATGTCCAATCAACAGAATTTACCACAGGTGGACTCCAATTAAGCTTTAGGAACATCTCAAGGATGATCAGAGGAAACAGGATGCAACTGAGCTCAATTTTGAGCTTCATGGCAAAGGCTATGAATACGTATGTACATGTGATTTCTTAGTTTTTGATTTTTAATAAATTAGCAAAAATCTCCCCAAATTTTTTTAAACGTCATTATGGGGTATTGTGTGTAGAATTTTGAGGGAAAAAATTTATTCCATTTTGGAATAAGGCTGTAACATAACAAAATGTGGAAAAAGTAAAGTGCTGTGAATACTTTCCAGATACACTGTAGGTAATACAAAGCATACCCGTGTCAGGTTACATTTTACTTTATGAACCAAAAAAGCTAATTGTTACTTATATTAAAATAATTTCTTTTTTTTAAGCCTGCTTATAAAGAATTAAAAAAGGATTATAATATTAAGGCTTCAATTTAATTGGGCACGATATTGCAATTTAATTGATTTCGGGGGAAGTCAAATTTCATCTATTGCAAACAGTATTAGAGTTAAGAGGTGATGATTCCCAGCCCAAGTCTAAATAACAGTGTAACAGTATAGCTGGTGAGTATCTGTGTGCAGTAAGCAAAAGCAATTTCCCCCTGAAATCAACATGGTTTTGCCCAGGAGTAACTCTCCTCTCTTATTTTCAATCTCTGAATAAGGTCTATTGTGCCCAAACAGTTTACCTATTAAAAACTCATAAAAACCCTATTCAAATGCTGAACGTGTCAGCCAAAATCTAGTATTGTAATTTGCACCTCTGAGAGGTTCAAAATACAGTAAATGTCTATAAGGAAAAATACATTTCTTATTTAATAAACCTTAAAAAAAACACCCTTTTATTACTGCACTACAGGCAGCAGCAAGCCTAAGTTGTCATTAAAAGCTTGGGCATGCAGGTTCTTGTAGCACTCCATGCTGGCACATGAAGAGCCACAAGTGTGCCATGACACCTGGGCCTGCTGTGGCCTGTAGTGTCCCCCACAACACATAATATAAAGGTGGACTGTATAAATTGGGACAGTGTGGAAGGTTATATATATAGGTCCTGTCCAGCATTATTGTGGTGGAGGTCTGAGTGATCAGACCTCTAAATGACATCTGTTTTAAAAGCTTAGAAGACTGGAGCAACATATGAAGGTAAGTTTGATAAGTACTGAAAGTTAAATAAAATATGTATTAATTAAATGATTTATAATAACGGGGCCGCCTTTATGTTATGTGTTGTGGGGGAGCACTACAGGCCGCAGCAGGCCCAGGTGTAAGGGCATGCTGGTGCTTGTGGTTCCCCACGTGCCAACATGCCCTGGCAGCCACAAGCAACAGCATACCCAAGCTATTAAGAACAAAAAAGAGAAATACTGGGCTTGATAACACACAAACCCAATATTGAACCTTTAACCGGTGCACAACTTGTATAAGGAAGACAAAGTTTTCTAATTAAAATATTAGTTTATTTCATACCAATTAAAAATTCTTATGAGAAAAATACTGGTTTCCATGACAATATTTAAACATGTCAAATACTACACAATTCTTGCCCACAACAATAGAAAGCAAATTACATACTTGCGTATCACAGTCTTCAGCAACAATGTAAGTATACTGCAAATGATTACAATGTAGCAGACGGAACTCACGGCTGTTCTATGCTAACAGAAACAAGGAACTTACCCTAGGAAAATAACTAACAGCCTCAGGGCTGCTCTTCAACACCGAGGTGCCGTCTCTGACCCTCCCTATACTACGGAGTCTCACCGTCACTGCCAGAACATATGAAGGAGGCAAGCAGGAAGCCGCAGCGAAGAGGGGAAAGAGATGAGTAATCTTCACATGCGGCGGTCACCCGACACGTGTTTTGCCGATCACAGTCGGCTTTATCAAGGGTGACCTCAATATTGGGTTTGTGTGTTATCAAGCCCAGTATTTTTCTTTTTTGCTCTCCTTATATTTATCCCAAGCATGTTTTAACGAATAACCTGGGACTGAGACATGAGGGGAAAAAAGGGTTTTTTTCCCATGTTGGACCCCAATAAGTGGCAATGTGAAAGGTGCAGATCTGGGTTTTTCAACCAGGGTCTCACCTAATAGACCCTACTGGAGGAATTCATTACGATTGCTATATAAATAAATAGTAAATAAGTCCCTTCTTGGACATTGGTTATTACTTGGATGGCAATTTGAAATCGGTATCAGTGAAGTAATTTTTTCGCACATATCCATTGAACCTAACACCCTTCGGTTTATATTCATGTCCCTCATGTTCTATTATACCTCTTCCATTGCAAAATGCCACTCTCCTCTAGCCGGTCACAACCATGCTATCATAACCCCCCTCTCCCTTCTCTGCTCCAAGCTATACATGTTTCGTTCCTCTAGCCTTTCTTGGTATGTTTTGTGACACAGGCCATGCACCATTTTAGTTGCTCTTCTTGGCACAGCCTCCAATGTATTTATGTCCTTCTGGAGATATGGTCTTCAGAACTGAACACAATTCTTAGAAGGTATGTCAAGGAATGAGTCACAAGAAACCAATGGATGCATTATTTTTGAGACTACTACATTACAGGTATATATACACATATCTGTGAAAGACAGAATAATATTGAAGTATAATAATTGGCAGAATTTCATTAAATCACCGTTGGTACTATGGATATCAATTAGAGAAAGGGAGTAAAGGTAATATTTTCATCCAAGCCTCCGGGGGCTACCGTATTCAAAGTAAATATCCATTTGGCTTCTCTCTGTAGGAGAAGCTGATCAATATCACCTCCTCTAATCGATTCTTTTAATCTTTCCACCAAAAAAGCCTTCAATTTTTTTGGGTTAGAGTTATGAGTGTGGTAAAAATGACGTACCACAGGAGTTAATGGTTTGCATTTTTGTTTGTCAAGAGGAGCATTTTTAATAGATCTTATATGTTCAACTAGTCTTTGCCTAAAAGGCCTGATTGTTTTTCCAACATATTGCAAGTTACATTCACAGGTTAGAACATAGACTACAAATTTCGAATTACAATTCATAAAACTCTTCAACTGATGAGTCCTATTGAAATAGTCAGTAATCTCTGAAGTTTTGACCATGTAGATACAAGTGTTACATGTGCCGCAGGCAAAAGACCCAGGATATTTATCAGGTTTAGGTGGTTTGGAGGTATAGAAACTTTTGACTAGTTTGTCTCTCAGATTAGAGGATCTACGCCAACACATTGGCATGTGAGTATCAAAAACTTCCTGAAGTGCGGGTTCCGTTTGTAAGATGGACAAATGCTTATTCAAAATTCCAGTAATGGCTCCTGTTTGATGACAATAATTCGTAATAAACCTGATTTTGGGTTTAATATCCTTGGCTTTACGCTTAGGGTAAATTAGATGTTCTCTGTCACTTTTCAATGCTTGGTGGTAAGCTTGAATCAGGATTTTTTGTGGGTAACCTCTGGCTAAAAGCCTAGCTTCCAGGTCTTTAGCATTTGATTAAAATTTTGTCAATGAGGAGCAATTGCGGCGAAGCCGCAGATACTCCCCTTTTGGAATATTTAGTTTGATATTTTTATGTTGTGAGCTCAAGCAGTGTAAGATGCCATTAGTTGCTGTTTCTTTCCTATATAACTCTGTACTCAAACAACGAAAATCATCAATGCCAATGGATATGTCCAAAAAGTCCACTCTTGTCTGACTTTTGGACATTGTCAGTTTTAAGTTGTAGTCATTCGTATTAAGAATGGATATAAAGGTATCAAGTCATTCTGGGTCCCCCTGCCATAGGAGCAGGATATTGTCAATGTAGCGGAGCCACATGGTTATATGTGATGTATACACCTCATGTGACTCTGCAAAAACGATATCCTGCTCCCACCATCCCAGGTACAGGTTTGCATAAGTCGGGGCAAACGGGGTCCCCATTGCTGTGCCCCTGACTTGTAAATAGAAGTTTCCATCGAAAAGGAAATAATTCCTTTTGAGTATATATTGTAATAATTCCAAGATAAAGTCATTATGTGGACTCTCTACACTGCATCTTAGAAAATGATTGATAGCTCTTATCCCTATGGGATGTTGGATGCTGATGTAGAGAGACTCCACATCTAGGCACACAAGCCAGGTTTCCATCGGCACATATACTCCATTGATCCTTGCCAGGAGATCCTGGGTGACCCTGATGTAAGAAGGGAGGGTCATAACGAAAGGACGCAAGTGAGTATCTATATACTTGCTGGCTTTCTCCGTCAATGAGGAGTTGCCAGATACAATGGGGTGACCTGGGGTACATATATTTTTGTGTACCTTAGGCAGTAACTAAAAAGTGGGTACTTTGGAGTGTTCGATAGTCAGATATTTATGCGTTAAATTAGAAATAACATCATCTTGTTTAGCTCTTAAAATTATTTCCTGATAGGTATTAAGAAATTTGGCAGTAGGGTCCCCTAATAGTTTCCGGTAACATTCGGGATCTTCAAGTTGTCGTTTAGCTTCTGCTACATACATTATTGAGGGCCATAATACAACTTTGCCCCCCTTATCGGAGGGCTTGACAACAGTATCCTCCCAGGAGGCAATGTTTTTTAAGGCAAAAGTCTCATCTTTTGTTAAATTAAATTAAATTGAGTTGACTCCCTATTGGAAAATAAGTTATTAAACTCCTGGGTGACCAGTTTCTTAAAAACCGAAAGTGCCGGGTATTTCTCCAAATCTGGAAAAAATTTTGATTTAGGTCTCAAAACTGGGATATTGATTTCACTACTCTCTGCTGCCGTATTTAGTTCTTCCAAAATAGACAAAATCTCTTGATCTTGTGCATCAAACGGGGGAGATATGGATTGGTCCTCAGTTGTATCATTAAAGACATTGGTGGAATTTGGTTTGTTATACATTAAATGTAATGCCACCTTTCGTAAAAACAGATGTAAATCCTTCTCCAAGGAGAAGCAGTCACATGACATAGTGGGTGCAAAAGATAGACCCATACCTAGCACTCTTTGATGGACGTCAGTACGTACATGATTGGTCAAATTAATAATTTGAAGACAATCAGACTTACTATCTAGAATCTGTGGCGATTCCTTTGTTGCCGTCTGTTGTAACCTCCGAATGAGCCTCTTCCGGGCCTTGCCACCCCTCCTGGTTTTGTAATCATTGGAGGAAAGTGTTGATCCTGGCGATTGCCTAAAAAAGATGTCGCTGCTTGCATAGAGGAGAAAGAATTAGAAGAGGATTTTGGACTTGTCCCCTCTCCATCTGTAGACTCAATATCTGAATTAGAGGGAGTTGTCAATTGTTTATTCCCCCAATATCTAGATTGGGTTTGCCATGTATAAACTTGATTACAAGTAAAGTAATTTTTATCCCTATCAAATTTTTCTCTCTTTTTCTGCATAATTTTCTGATCCATCATCTGCACATCATTTTTATATTCGTGTACAGGATCTGAAAGGGTTCTAGACCCTCAAATTCTTTCAAAGATTCGCTAATTTTTTTATATCATCATTTGCTTCTGTTATTTTAATCTCATAATGGTGGATCAGAATTTTCAGCAGTTGCAAGGAGCACGTAGTCAAACACTCTTCCCACTGTTTGTATAATTCTGTATAATTTGATCCAAATTGGGGAAGACCTTAGGTCATAGTCCCCGTGGTGTTACCCCACTTTTCATATAATTTTTACAAGCTGCCAGGTTCCACCAAGTCTTGGTCTGTTTTATCAAACCCGATTTTAGCATGTTTAGTCCCTTTGTCCAATCTTTATAAGGGGGAAATAACATACTCCCATCATTTTTTTAAAACTCCTGAGTGGTCTGCTGTAGAAAACTTTGTCTATCATTCACCTCCTGACATAAATTGAAAGAGGCCATTACAAAAAATGATTATATAAATTTGCACACTTATAAGAAAAAAGCTATTAATGGCAGCATATGGCCTGTAGTATAAGGCATATTTTAAGTTTTATTATGTTTCTAGGTGGTAGTGTTTTTTTTTTATTAATTTCTTTATTTTTTTTAACTAGGTATTTGTGGCCATATTGCACACAATTGCCTGCAAATACTTAAAATACAACATTGTGCGGTACCTATTTAAAGCACGCACAATAGGACAGCAACATCATGGGAATCAGAATCATGAATCAGGGCCTTTCTGTGTTTGTAACCATAAAAGTACAACAATTACCATAAAGGTGTTGTAAAAAATATGTATTATTATCATTAAAATTATTATCATACTTTTTTATATATTATTGTTTAGAATTAAAAGTAAAGGTGACTATATTTAAGAGATGTAAAGCTGGTATAAAATGGTATAGTAAACATAGATATAGTGTGTCATAATAAATAGTAGTGGGAACCATAAAAAAATATTGAGTCCTACAAAAGCAAATAACCTATTCTTCTGACAGCCAGTGGTGAGTTAAGTAAACTACTTAAAACATTTTCTGCCAAATCTCTCCTCTGGGCCATCCATCTTTTTTATAAAAAAAAAGCAACAAGAACAATTAATTTCAGGTAATCAGCTCCAGTATGATCTTTGTGCGTGAACTATATGAGCCTAAGAAAATTAATGAGATCTTTTCTCAAGCTACACCTGGCACTGCCGTTTAACTGGGATCTAGGTGCATGCTGGTCCTGGTTGCCCACTGTGGCCTTTGTCATCCTTCACTGTCAAAGGGTTTCTCCCCCCTCCTCTGTGACTTAGTTCTGTATGTCTGGAGATCTGTCCAACAGGGCGGTGCATCTTCTCCAGCATTTAGGAAGCATTTAAATTATACATTGTCTGTGGGTTTTAGGGGACACCTGTGGCACAGTGGTCTGTACAACATTATGGCAGCGTAAGTCACCTGAAGTCCACACAAAGCAAGTGACAGGGGAGTTTACTCCCCTCTTCTGTGTGGACGCACAGATGTCAGCATCCGGTCCTAAATTTTAACCCTCCATCTTCTGTGGTTCATTACTCCCATATAAGCATTCACACCCCATTCATATTATATTCATATCCTTTGAACTCCCCTCTAATTCACACCTTATACCTGTGTACAAGCCAAGAAAAACCTCAACCCTTGGCTAGCGGAAAAAAGTTGACTTGGGGAAAAATAGCCTAATTCCGCTTGCAATAAGAGGAAATAGAAACTATGAATATAATATGTAATGTGGGGAAAGTGATATGATTGTCGGGGTATCAAATGTGGAGGAGTGAGGTGTGACAGTGGGTGGTATATTGTGTAATGTGAGGAGACTGCTGTGATCATTGGAGTATATTATATATTGTGGAGAGGGTGGGGTTGTTACGACACTCCAGGTTTACCTGGCTGAGAACCGGAGTGGTCGTGGAGAAGAAGGTGAACTAGAGTGGCGCCCCGGGTTTACCTCGGAGAGAACCGAGGTGGCCACGGGAGAGAGGGAGGTAGTGACCAAGTTGATTGCCGGGGCTTGGCAACTTTGCTATTGGGTGGTTTTTACCAGAGCCCCAGATGGCGGGGATGGATTTGGCTGTGCCCCAATAGCCTGGTCGTGCCCCTTTGAACCAGACTCGAGGAAGAGAATAGGAAACCCGAAGTGGATACCCGACTGAGGGGAAGGGAGCAGTAAGGTAAGTGGGAGTAGAGTCAGTCCGGAAGAGACCGGACTGCGACGGACAACGAGTAGCACAAAACCCAGCACGACGGACAGAAGACGGGACTGGACAAGACGCACAAGGACTTGCACATACACACTCACACAGCGGGCCTCCGAAGAGGTAACATAAACAGGCACTCAAGGGATAAGTAGGTACTGCTGGGAAGGTAGGTACAATAAGGCATGAGAACCAGGGCTGGATACACAAAGGAAACTGAGGCAGGAATCAAGGCAGGTAAGTGGGTCAAACAACGATCAGTTCACTAGGCAGATAACACTAGGCACACAGTAAGTAGCGGGTCACAGAACTGAGGAATGCAGGCAGGAAGGACTAATAAAGGATCTGCTGTGCTCTGATAGAACATCCAAGAACAGCCCCCCTGACGAGGAAGCGTTCCCCTGGCAACCAGGAACACATAAGGGTGAGGGATTAGAAGAGCGCGCGGGGAAGCGGAACACGTGGAGGTAACTAGGGACGCTGTAACTACAGGAGCCGACGGCTGGGGATTCCCCATAGACGCGCCGTGGGACTCAAAGTAAGCAACAGCGCTGGGAGGAAGCCGAAAATACAGCCTGCCGTTACACGGTGGCTGTAACGGGTATAGACACAATTTTTGGTAGGAGAGAACATCTATTTTAAAGGGATAGGCACTTTCAAGTTGCATCAAACTAGCTATTTACTGTTCTAGCCTTTTCAATCTCATCTATGTTAAGGGGAGCATCCAGAGCAGCTTCATTATAAGCCTGGAGAGGGTCACCCCTGACAAGCTTCAAGAGTCTGTTTAGTACATGTTACATGCTGGGCATAGACTCTGGAAAAGTGGGCAGCAAATGTTCAGTAATCTCTGATATTTGAGGGTGCCTCTGCTTCAAGTCAATTATGGCAGGAATAGTTGCAGTCCCAGTGTCCAACCTGACTAACCTTTCCAAGAAACTGCCACTTTGATCTGCCTTAGTAAACTGCAAGGACTGTAATTGTACCACGGAGATAGACCTTTAAGGCTTCAGGATCTGACTGCGGAGAAGGAACCAAATGGCAAGCTTTTATTTTCAATTTTGAATCAACTACTTTCTTAGATTGTTGTCAATGTAGGACCTAATTATCCAATAGGCTGATGCAGGGCTTTTGGGGAGGTGTGTGTAAAATGTCTCATGTACAAAAATGTGAGAGGGATAAGTATAAAATGTGTATGTAAGAAAGTTTTAAATAAAATTAATAGAATAAATATAACAAACATTACAGAAGTTTTAATCATTATGAACAACCATGGAATATACTAAAGACCAAGGTTTATCCTAGAGCAGGCACTTCAGAATGGAAGAGAAAGGAGTGGCAAAGATTGCTGTAACCTCTTCTAAAAAGCCAAGTGGAGCAGAGTTTCAAAAACATGGGAACATAAACACAAGATGGAGGAAGGAGGTTGTGGTGAAGAAAACCAGATTTTAAATGAAAGATGAGTTTGATTTTACTAGGGATGGGACATTGAAAGAAATCATTGGTAGTATAATTTTTTTTTAATATTGGTCACAAAACATTGTTTAGTACTAAACATTCGTTAACTGATGTTTTTATGTTTTATATACTCTAGTTATATAAATATTTAATATACTTTTAAACTTTGTAGATAATCCTTATTAGTAAAAAAAAAATGTTTTTAAGGATAAATCAGACTTGGGGCTGGATCCAGGCTTAAGTAAGTGCTTAAAATTAGTTACTCCTGGGCTAAACCATGTTGATTGCAGGGGAATCAAATTTCATCTGTTGCAAACAGTATTAGAGTTGAGAGGTGATGTTTCCTATCCCAAGTCTAAATAACAGTGTAATAGTAAAGCTGGTCAGTATCTGTATGCAGTAAGCAATTCAAAGATATATCCCTGTGATATTTCCCAGCCCAAGTCTAAATAACAGTGTAAAAGTAAGGCTGGTCAGTATCTGTATGCAGTAAGCAATTCAAAGATATATCCCTGCATGCAAAGAATACAAATAACTTGACTCCCCCTTAAATCAACATGGTTTAGCCCAGGAGTAACTCATTTCAAGCAATTATTTAAGTCTGGATCCAGCCCTTGGTGCTGAAGAAAGAAAATCATGAAGCTTGAGTTGAACCAGTATCAAAAGGGTTAATAAGTTGAACATATAACAAACTCTAGATATAGTAAAACATACATTGGAACTGGGCCCTTTTTTGGGGATTAGCATACAATCAAGGTAGATTGAATATGCTTTACAACACAGGGGGAAAAAAAATCAATCGACCATGGGAGGAGAATATTAAAATGAAGGGGGGGGCTCCAGGCTTCAGCGGTGCGACACCAGCGAGGAGCTCCGCAGTGGGAACGGATGTCTGGATTTGGTCCAGAATTAGTACTGAAAAATATCACACTACCTCCACCTGAATATCTTTTAATACTACCCGGCTGGCTAAATTTTCTGGGGATCCATCCTACTCCATAAATAGTTGGGCAAGCTTATATTTTTCGCATTTTTTTATAGGCATATATTGATGTTTTCTATTATACTTGTGGAATGTTATATGAAAATTATTATTATTATTATTTATAAGGCGCCACAAGGTGTCTGCAACGCTGTACAAATAAAACAACATAATACAGTACAGACAGAAAATATAATGCTTTTTAGGGTTTTTTTTATTTTAATAGATTATAATTTTTTATTTGTATAGAAACAAACATAAATTATGGCAAATAAGCCAGAAGTACCATCCATTCATCCCAATTTTAGATAAAACTGTACTAACCTTAGACCCTATTTAAACCTCAGTTGTCTGAGGTTAAAGATATTCCCATATTTATCCCAAACATTTTTAAACTGTTCCTCAACCTTATTCTTAACTTTGGTCTACCACAGACGTGTGAAACTTGTGGCCCGAAAGCAGTTTTTTTGTGGATCCATCTAACTATGTGGACCCTGTATATGCTTGTCTCAAAGATTAAGCTTTGCACGTGTCAGTACACACAGGCGGTACAGTGAAACTGGAAATGGCTCATTAAATCAATTGCAGGATTAACACAATGTGGTGCTAGTGATCATGGTTAAAAGGCTATCAGCCACCAAAGCAGTTGCAAAGAACAGCTCTCCTATATAACTGCTGCAGAGAC
>WWET01001532.1:86098-100723 GCA_011038615.1 Limnodynastes dumerilii | reverse complement strand
TGAGATTGCTTTATGCAAATGATGCTGACATGACATTAGGTCACGCCAGCGTCACAGGGAAGAAGAGAGTGCGTACCACAGAGGAGAGCATCAGGAGGAGAGACATGATAGGGAATATTGGGCAGGCTGGGAACATATGAATGGAGAATTACTGAGAGCTGGAGACACATGAATGGCCAATCCTGGGAGAAGGAGACACATGAATGGGGAATACTGGGAGCTGGAGAGGCATGATGGGGAATATTGGGAGCTGGAGACACATGAATGGGGAATACCGGGAGCTAGAGACAAATGAATGGGGAATACTGGGAGCTGGAGACAAATGAATGGGGAATAGTGGGGAGGCTGGAGACATATGAACATGGAATTATTGGGAACTGGAGACATATGGATGAAGAATTACTGGGAGATGGAGACACATGTATGGGGATGGTTATTTTATTTCTTATTAGTTTTTGGTTGCTGTAGTGACCATAGCCCAGATCCAGACCCCCCGCACACTTTACGTGCACACCCCCTGCACTCCCTGTAGTAAGTTTTTACAACTTAAGTTTTTACAACTAGGTCCGCAGACCTAGTCGGAACGGGGGTTCCCCATCCTGACCCCTAATTTACATGGCTATCGTAATTTACGACCATCATAAATGAAAAGTCTGCCCCTTGTGCGTACTTACTAATCTACGTAACAAAGTTATGTACGAGAGTATGCACGCTGAACAAATAGCCCGCAGATGTTCCGAGACAGGGGACTTAGGCAAATGACTTCCGTAAGTCCCTTGTCGTGCCTAAGTCTGGATCTGGGCCTATGTCTCTATCAAAACTGAGTGGTAGTAAATGAAAAATTACAGACAAACATTGAGGATGATTCAGAGTTTGAGAGTAAGGGTAAATCAGGTGCAAGTGTACAGCTCAGCTATACCATTTTGTAAAGTAAGGGAGGGCTAATAATTCTTAAATCTTTTGTATGCAGGGAAAATACACTGCTTTTGCACACAGAACTCAAATACTGCATAGATTTATGTTTATTTTTATAAAAAAAAAGAGTTGAGATAAGAAATTTCACCTCAAATATAATTTTGCTTTCACAATTTAAATTTGCCTCCCCTTGCAGTTCAACATTGTATTACCCAGGTCTACACTCAAACCTTAAAAAATGAATGAGTATTTTTGCTGTAATGTTAATGATAAAATCATTTGCTTTGTGTGCAATAATACCATAGCTGTTCCAAAGTTATATAACACCAGTCGTCACTATGAGAGACATAAACCAAATTACGACTAGTATGAAGGATTAATGAGACAGGATAAGTTACCAGTTAAAGTCAGGACTAAAACAACAAAAGTTTATATTTACCAAAGTAACACAGGAAAACAAAAGAGTAAATTATTTGGCTTGCAATATAAGTGATCAGATCAAGGCAAAAAATCATGTTTTAATACTTTTTCTTGAGATGGCCATCAGTATGGAGAATACAGACATCAGCAGCGTAGCACAGTTAGCTATGTTTTTTCATGCTTTTGCGATGTGGAATGAAATATTTTTGAGAAATTATTAGAATTGATATCACTACATGACATGACAACAGGAAAAGATGTATTCAATTCTGTTTATGAACTTCTGCAAAATTGCTATTTACCTCTATCAAAATTGACATTTGTTGCAACAGATAGAGCTCCTTCCATGATGTGAAAAAAACAATGGCTTTGTGACACAATTGCAAAAGAAAGTGAATGAAACTTATACCAAACCTAATTTCAATCACTTGCATTGCATTATACACCAAGAAATTTTATACTTGAAAGTTAAGATGGAAAATGTAATAAACCCCATTAAAACTAAAATTTATTTTATAAGATCCCATGGTTTACACCAGCGACAATTTACCCCTTTTTTAAAAGATTTAGAAAACCAATATTCTTCTGCACTATACTATTCCACTCCAAGGTTCTTGGATTTGGGATTTTGAAAGATGAAATACTTACGTTTTTAGACATCAAAAGACAAAACACCATTGTGGTTACAAGATCTGTCCTTCATGGTCGATATAACAAAACACTTGTCAGATTTAAATTTGAAATTGCAAGGAAAAGATAAAATTATGATAAACAAGTAGGACCATGTTAAAGCATTTAGATGACATTTACTTATTTGGGTTAAACAGTTAAAAAATAAAGACATAACGCACTTTCCGACTTGTAAGTCTTACAAAACCAGTACATCTGTTTCCTGAAACGCGTCAACTGCATCACCTAGAATTGTGGACCTCTCCTCCCATCGACAGCACGTTTTGTCTGTAGTTTTTATCATCCAGCTGACCAGGCCTGAGCTGTACTTGATGGATGTTCCATGTGCCTAGGTGCGCCGACGGTACAGAGCTTTATCCACTTCAGTTATTATTTTATTTCTTGCATCTACAATTACTCCTATAAATGTGTTAATAAAAGTTATGTTTTTGAATTAACACTGCTTCATTCTCCTATTTTCTAAAGACATATATATCAGAATATATATTGAGTAGGATGCCCATCTGGATTACTAAAGACTACAGTTTTAAGGGGCTGCTTTTTTATTCTATTATTATCTTAGATATTTATGGCCTTTTTCTATGGACTTATTGGGACTTATTTTTAAGATATAAATTTCATTCATTTGTGTTTGATTATTTTCATCAATTGCCATATCACTTATATATTTGAACAATTATGTATTATATCTTTTAGGATTTAGTGGCTATAATATTCATCCTTAAACAAATTTAATCTATTATTAATTTATTGTGATGTCACAAGATTTCAGACTTCATATATCATTTATTCGATTTTTATTGTTAGATACACAGAGCTTTTTCTTTTTTTGTATTCTGTGATGTGTGGTCTTTGTATTCGCTGAGTTTTGGTAGATACCCAGTTCCTATAAGAAATTGCAGCAGTGTTAGTGCATAGTACCCATCCATTCCACTTTTTCTGCTACACTTTATAATATTTAGGTTGTAGTCCCACAGTTCAGTGTTATTTTCATATTTCTGCATATAAAGCGCTTCCCCTTACATATCAAATCCCAATTTCCTATCATTTGCAAGTTTGCAAGCAGGGCCCTCTTACTTACAAATATGCCTGTTACTACCCTGTCTTGTTTTGTATTGATTGTTTAAAATTGTAAAGTGTAATATATTATGATGGTGGTAATAAATCATAAAAAAAATAATGATATATAAATTTAGACCTTGACAGCAGGGTCAAATACAGTTATGTTTTAAACAATAACTGTTATTTATTTCTGTTTATGGTGTTACTAAATAGTAATAAATATTATTTGTTAAGTAAATAATTAAAAAAATACTATAGATTGTGTTCACTATGGAGGAATAATTAACTATTTTTTATGTCAATTCTTTGTGAATAATTAAAATAGTTTTAGAACTATGGATAATTGTGGTGATATACAAGAATCTCTCAGTTTTTATATAGTATCATGGGTACAAGAGCTTTAGATTGTCATGATCACTGTATTTTCCTTTGTTTATCTTATTCATATGTCTCCTTCATTGCTGCTGTATGCTTCCTGGTTTGATTTTGCCCTCCTTCACTCAGGTGTTTCTTGTTTTGTTCCCTGACCTCACTGCTTCAGCTGTGTTATTTAAAACCCTCATTCAATGCACTCCCTTGTCAGAGCAACAGGTATCGTTCGTCTGCTGATCAATATCCTTGAGCTCACTTGTGTGCTCTGGCTCCCTGGTGTATCAAGTCCTTGGTTCCAGCTTTCCTCAGTGTACAAGTTGTTATATGTCCCTTTGGTACCAGTTGTTATAATCCTGGTATTCACCAACATTCCTTGTGTCTTGTTGTTCCAGCTACAGCAGCTGTACGCTACCTGTTTGCTCTACTCCTACACTCCTCGGATCCGGTGCACCTCGGGTCCAGCGTTGTCTGTGCAGAGTTCAGTGCATGACATAGGTAGATTGTATTTCTCTACAAATGTTAATTTTCTCTCTTTGAGGTAGTATATCCTAATACTAGTGGGCAGCTGGAATCTGGTAAAGTTACAGTGCAGTATAAATCTGCCATATTAAATTAGGCAATAACTAGGCAAGGTAAACAAAAAAATAGCTGGGTTTAAATATTCCAGTACTTCCTCTGATTGGTTTCTAAGTAGGAAAAGGCAAAAAAAAGCCATTGAAGTCACTGGAACTAGTCGTAAATAGATGCTAAAACAATAAATGTGTTGGTGACAAAGAAGCTAAGCAACAGGCAAGCAATACAGAACAAGGATCAGAGGTTTGGGGCTATAAAACTTTTTATTGTAAACTATCTAATAACAAGATTACTGTAGGAAGATGCTAGAATAACATATAAACCAGTGGTATTTCTGTAATGATTACAGGGTGTGCACCCTATGATACTAACACTGCCCCAAGTCCCTGCACACATATTCTGAGGATGATCCATTGCTTTTCCTCAGTGAGGCAGAAGCAATTGATTTAAGAGCCAGTTCAGGACTGGCTGGCATAAAACAGCCCTTTCAAAAAGGGCCATTCTAACTGCAGACCCACACTCGCTACCAGGTATTGGAAAGGAAACATGTGATAACCATACAGCAATTGAACTTGCCTTCTTTTTTATATATTCTTTATTTATACTTTTCATATGACATATCATACAAGTAACAAATAAACAATTGGGCAAAGTCGACTTCCACAGTAGCTGTTAAAACACGATAGTGAGTATGGTATTGTCAGATTTGAACCCACCGTTGAGTATAGAAAAGGTACATGCATATATGACAACAGTATAAACATCTGAAAGGGATGTTAAACGAAACAAGAAATTTAAGAAAGTAGAGGTGAAAGAAAGAAGAAGAAAGAGAGCTACAATGAGGGTGGGGGGGGGTGTTCTCCAGTGATGCATGATCCATCTCATAGAATTACAAGACGATGAGCACTTACAGGAACAGATAAGCAGTAGTTACATATTCTATACAGGCACTATGGTGGAGGTCGGAGCAAGGTCAGCACCCGTTTGGTGGGGTATTAGGAAGTTAAGATAGGCCGGTGATGTTTTAAATGCGAGCCATGCGAACCATGTAGTGACATACGCCGTGAAATTTTAGTTGGTAGAGGTAAGGATGTTATCCATGTTGGCATAGAGGTCAATATGGTCAAACCAATCTTTAACCGTGGGAGGGGTGGTGGATCGCCAGCGACAGGGTATCACCACCCTAGCTGCATTGGTGAAGTGTTTAAGGAGAGAGGACTTATATTATGATATTGGCATCTCCGTGTGTGAAAGTATCCAGAAGTCCGGACCCTCAGGGATAGAGGATCTCATTAGTAGGGCAGCTATCTCTTTAACCTTGTTCCAGAACCGTGATAACACTGGGCAACTCTACCATATATGTATATGCGTACCAACATCCACCCCACACCTCCAACATGTCTCCGGTATCAAAGGGTTAAATTTATAAATCTGGGCCGGCACTCTGTACCACTGTGAGAGAATTTTGAATTGTGTTTCCACTACAGAAAAACTTAGTGATGAAGCGTGTGTGAGGGTGAATACTTTACTCAATTCGTCATCTGATAGGGGTTGGGGTAATTCCTTGTCCCAGGCTCGTGTGTAGGGGGGAGTGTTAGAGTACATAGCTTTGTACCAGCAACTTGTACATGAATGAGGTGTGATAACTGTTCTGCTTTCATACAAATTTGTTCAAATACAGTGAGAGACCTTTTAAACAAGGAGCTGCCCTCCGAAAACTGGACAAAATGGCGTACCTGAAGGTAGGCCCAATGTTCTGGGGAAGGCAGCTGGTATTGCTCTTGCAGAGCCTGGAAGGCCAGAGGGATCCCCCTTTCTATCAACTGGTGGACCCTAAGCAACCCCATAGAAGACCAGCGGGTGAAATGGCCAGAGGACTGACCCGGTTCAAATTCGGAGTTCTGGATAAAGGGGGTTAGAGGGGAGTAACAGGTGGATAACTTTGCTTTGAGCCTCAACCTACGCCAGCAGCGCAGGGTAGGGCCTATTGTAGGGTGGTTGACTAATGGAAAAGATTTTAACCAGGGCAAGACCTTCAGGGAAACCATAGTTTGCGCTTCTTCCAAATCAACCTATTGTCTAGCTTCCGAGTCCCTAGTCCAGGAGATAATCCTACTTAGCATGCCAGCCTGGTAATAACCTAGGAAATCTGGAATCTGAAGGCCCCCATGACTCCGCTGGCTGAACAGGACAGCTTGAGCACAGCGCGGGTTTTTGTTACCCCATATAAACTCTCCACACACCCTTTGGAATACCTTAAAAAATGTGAGGGGAATATCAACAGGCAAGGCCTGAAGCAGGTATAATATCTTAGGTAAAATAGTTATTTTTATAATATTAGCTCTACCAAGCCAGGAAAACCATCCCGCAAACCATTTACCCAAATCACTTTTAACCTGTGCAAGGAGATGGGGGAAATTAGTCTCAAATAACCTAGATATGTCCGGAGTGAGATTAGTGCCTAAGTAACGAACACAGGAGGAAGACCAGCAGAACGCGAAAACTGAGGAAAGACCCACGACAACCGACTCAGTCATCCAAAGGGGCATAGCCACTGATTTAGTATAGTTGATCTTAAAGTTGGATAGTCGTCCATAACAGTCAAATTAAGACAATAGACTAGGCAAAGACAGGACAGGATTGCTGACGAAGGAGAGGACATCATCCGCGAATAAAGCAAGTTTATAGGTTTGTGGACCTACTGTTATGCCCGTAATATCTGGATTAAGCCTGATTGAGCAAGCCAGTGCCTCCATGCAAAGGGCGATTATAAGGGGGGTGTCACAATTAGCGGCAAACGCCGCTGTACTTACCCTGTCACAGGTCATCTGGCAGCAGCTTCCCCACTATGTGCCACTCTCCAGCCCTCCAGAGGTTCCTGCAGAAGTCTCCATCTAGCATGAGTGCTTGTGTCTGGGATTAGGCATCTGCCTCATTACTTCTCTGGTGCACGGGCGTCGCCATCTTGCCTCCTGTCAGGTGATTCCCAGTAACCTCTCAGTTGGTCCTCTGCACACACATGATTCCTCCAGCCAATCTGTGCACTGGACGGGCTACTTAAACTCTGTGCGCAGTCCATGCTGTGCCCAGATCAACTTGGTCTTCTAGGAACAACGTGGTCATTCAAGGTTCTTGAACTGCCTGCCTTGCATCGTGGCACCACTGGTCCCAGCAGTGCCTGGGTCTCTGCTCCAGTAATCTGGTAATCCTGAACTGTCAGCCTATTGCATCCAAGTCAAAGTCTGCCTTGTATCTGGTTCAAGCCACTGTTGCTATACAGTTTTGCCAGCCTATTGCATTCAAGTCAAGTCTGCCTTGTATCTGGTTCAAGTCACTGTTGCTATACAGTTTTGCCACTCCATTGCATTCAAGTCAAGTCTGCCGTGTAACTGGTTCAAGTCACTGTTGCTATACAGTCAGCCTATTGGCTTCAACTCTAATGGTTAACCCCTGCAGTCCCTACTGCTTCAACTCTAATGGTTAACCCCTGCAGTCCCTACTGCTTCAACTCTAATGGTTAACCCCTGCAGTCCCTACTGCTTCAACTCTAATGGTTAACCCCTGCAGTCCCTACTGCTTCAACTCTAATGGTTAACCCCTGCAGTCCCTACTGCTTCAACTCTAATGGTTAACCCCTGCAGTCCCTACTGCTTCAACTCTAATGGTTAACCCCTGCAGTCCCTACTGCTTCAACTCTAATGGTTAACCCCTGCAGTCCCTACTGCTTCAACTCTAATGGTTAACCCCTGCAGTCCCTACTGCTTCAACTCTAATGGTTAACCCCTGCAGTCCCTACTGCTTCAACTCTAATGGTTAACCCCTGCAGTCCCTTCTTCTTTAACTCTAATGGTTAAACCTTGCAGTC
This sequence comes from Limnodynastes dumerilii, assembly GCA_011038615.1. Taxonomy (NCBI): domain Eukaryota; kingdom Metazoa; phylum Chordata; class Amphibia; order Anura; family Limnodynastidae; genus Limnodynastes; species Limnodynastes dumerilii. The sequence goes on along the minus strand of WWET01001532.1, from coordinate 92,826 downwards.
CCTACTGCTTCTACTCAATTAACCTTTGCAGTCCCTACTGCACTAACTCTAATGGTTAACCCCTGCAGTCCCTACTGCTTCAACTCTAATGGTTAATCCCTGCAGTCCCTATGGCTTCAACGCAATCTCTGCAGTCCCTACTGCTTCAAGTCTGAGTCCCTACTCAGTCTTCAATCAAGACAAGTCCACAGTCTGAGTCCCTACTCCAGTTCTCAGTCAAGCCAAGTCCTGAGGCTGAGTTCCTACTCAAGTTCTCACTCAAGACTAGTCCACAGTCTGAGTTCCTATTCAAGTCCTGGTCCAGCACGCCAGTCCGACGCCAGTCCGCCGCAATCTAGCACGCCAGTCCGGCGCAACTCCACTACGGTTCTGTCTGCAACTCCAGTTCGCTCAAGTCCTCTATAGTTTAAAGTCTGAATTCCAAGACTGTTCTTTTCATTTGTGCCAAACCGGCATAGTCCGATCTTGAGACTGTTTTATTTTGCACTTATCTGTTCATTTGATTATCCTTCAATAAAAGAAGCTTACTTTCATCCCTGCTCGTTTTGTTGTTTCCCTGGGAACCTGGGACAGGTCCCACCAACCTTCGCTGTTCATGACAGGGGGATAACGGACAGCCCTGCCAGGTGACATTGGCAATATTAAAAGGTATTGAGAGAATGCCATTAACCCTAACCCGGGTAGAGAGACAAGAGTAAAGGGACATGATTCTGTGGAAACACACCTCCCCCAACCCCAAGTGCGCAAGGACCCCCCTCAGAAACTGCCAATCCGCCCTATCAAACGCTTTTTCAGTGTCAGTTGAAAGGAGAAGTGATGAAATGTTTTGAGATGTGGCAAAATAAATAAGATTAATTGCTTTAGAGGTGTTGTCCCTCGCTTCCCTGCCTGGCACAAAGCCGACCTGATCCGTATGGATCAGGCCAGGGAGATAAACCTTCAATCTGTTTTCTAAGAGTTTAGCAAAGAGCTTGCTATCCACATTTAGCAGGGAGATTGGGCGATAGCTAGCACAAAGAGCGAGGTCGTTACCCTCCTTAGGGATGACAGTGATATGCGTCTGCAATGACTGCCGAGAGAAAGGGGATTCAGGGGAGATTACGTTAAAGGCCCATAATAGGGGAGGGCACAGTGTATCCTGGAAATATTTATAGAAAGAAACTGAGAAGCCATCAGGGCCTGGGCTTTTGCCACTGGAGGTAGACCTAAGCGCACCTGCTAATTCACGTTCTGAGAAGGGGCTCTCCAAAGCAGATTGAGCATCAGGGCTGAGGGTAAGGTAATGACATGCCTTGAGATAGTCAGCTATCAGCTGGGTGCAGGCGGAAGATTCTGATTCTGGGGAGGGCGAGGGCAAGTGGTATACATTTTTATAGTATGTCCTAAACGCAGAGGCCATCTCCTCATTTTCTTGGACCAAGTGCGCAGCCAAATCTTTTATCTTTATGATATAGGAGTGGGATCTTTGTTCTCTTAGGGCCCTCGCCAGCATCCTGCCTGTCTTGTTGCCCCAACGGAAGTGCCAAAATCTGCATTTTTGGATCATTAATTTATATCTCTCGTTCAGGCGTCTAGCTAGCTCTCCTCGTGCCTCCATCAACCTGGCAACAATCAAGGGGTTCTGGTGAGCTTTATGTTGTGTCTCCAAGTCCTGAATTTTTTTAAGAAGAGAATTTTGGAGCGCTACCCGTTGCTGCTTCAGGTACGAGCCCAATTGAATACACTTCCCCCGGATTACACATTTTAAGGCTTCCTATACTACCAACTTAGATGTGTCCCCGGTGTCATTAAATTCTAAATATGTCCCAATGGCTTCTGTTATTTGTACCCGGCAATATTCGTCCTGGAGCAGAGAGTCATTAAAGCGTCATGTCCATGCTTTAGGGACTGGGGAGGTTAATTTGAGCGTGAGATAAATTGGTGCATGGTCTGACCATGTAATCTGTCCTATTGATGCCGAGGATAGGAAATCTAGAGACCGGTGCCCAATTAAAAAATAGTCTAATCTGGAGTAACTTTGTCTAGGATGAGAGAAGAACGTAAAGTCCCTATCCGTAGGATGTAAAATACGCCATGTGTCCACCAGTTGATGTAGGAGTCTCCCTACCTTCCTTGTCAGCTTGACTGAAGCTCGAGGGGCCCCAGAGGAGGAGTCCAATAGCGGATCCAAAATCCAATTAAGATCCCCTCCCATAAGCAGGGTACCCTCGGAGTGCTCCGCAATCTTGTCCAGAGCTTATTAAAGCAAGGGTCTGCCTCTTTTTTAAAGTGTTTTTCTTGGACAAACGCCACATCAATTTTTTCCAAGTAAAGTGAATGCAGGAGATGTGAACGTTTCTCAGGGGAGATTAGTCCTTTCACATTAATTGAGGTGAGTTTTAAGTATTGTTTGGTTATAGGACCTTTTGGGGAGGGTCCTGTAAGATTAGAGGGGGTCATTCTTACACTGATAAGGCGCTGCTATTCTGGCAACCAGAGCAATCAGGTCATACAACACTTGGAGAACACACCTGAAGGAGGGGAGAGGGAGAGAGGAGGGGGGGGGGGGGGGGGGAGAAAAGAGAAAGACAATGAACATCAGAAAGACAGAAGTATTTGCCAATAACCATGAAGAGTATAGTAAGACAAAAAACATCAGAAACTTCCTTAGTAATGTTAAGGAAGTACAAAAGTGCAAGGCTGAAGGTGACAGAGGCAGACAAATTGTACCTGTCACACAGTGTAGCAAAAAAGCAAAGTTAAGCATATAGTAGAAAGACATTACGTCAGCCATAGGTAGAACTGGGGTACTAACGGTCTGGGGGGGGACTCCTAAGAGGAAATCAGTCCTGAATAGAGACTGTCCTCGGTAACTAGGCACTAATGTACCAACAAATAAAGTGGAGTGCTGGCTATAGGATAAAAAAAAAGAACACATATCTATTATTTTAGTGTCAGGGACTACAAAACGTGTACTGTATCTCAAGAAAGAACTTTGGGTGAACTAGGAGGTGTGTCAGAAAGACCACCCAGGAAAACTAACCCACATAGACCCCAGCTAAGCGGGAGTCTGGTGCCATGTGAATGTATAGATGTGGTCAGCTGTAAGAGCTATATTCAGTAAACGTGGTGGGGACACTGTGAGTCCAAAAGAAAGTCAAAACTTCGGATGAAGCAGGAGGCCTCCGTCTTCGGCATCAGGCCGGCTGCCGCATCTGAGGGTACGAGGGGCCTTCATTGTCCTGGAGACCAGAGGGAAGGTGCCAATCTGGGAGAGAGACCGCAGGGAGATCCAGAATCTCACAGAAGCGCTGTAGATCTTCCGAGACTTGTAAGGCAGCTGATTTCCCTTCATGTGATACTTGGAGACTGAAGGGGAAGCCCCAACGGTATTTTTTGTTGCGGAAGCGAAGTAACTCGCAGAGCTCTACGTTGCTGTAAAGTAAACCATGACAAGTACTGGAAGATTTGTATTGGATGGTTGTCGAACTCAATGTTGCCCCTCCACCTGGCGCATTGTAGGATATGATCCTTCCCCGTATAATGGTGCAGCCAGCAAATAACATCCCGTGGAAGATCAGACTGGGCACCCCTGGGACGCAGAGCACGATGCGCTCTATCAAATTTGATCACTGTCCTCTGGAAGTCCACGCACCCGGAGATTATTTCTCCTTCCCCTGTTATTGAGATCATCCAAACGTGCATGCATCATCCTCAAGAGTGCTGCTTGGGATGTAGCAGTGGAACGAAGAGATTGTATTTCACTCCCTTGTGTTTCTTACCGAGATTCAACCTGGGTCACTCTTGCGGTTACCTGGGTGACTTCCTAGGAAAGTGCTGCAGTTTGAGACGACAATCTGTCAATTAGCCGAGATTCAAGGTCTTGTATGTCCTGCTTCATCAGGAAAGAGTCCAGTTTGTGCATGATGGCGCTAAAGTCCTGCGAAGACATGGAGGACTGCTCCCGGCTGGGGGAGGAAGGAGGTGTATTCACCATTTCAGGTGTGAGAGCAGAGGGTGTGTGAGAGTCTGCGAGGGGTGTAGGAGAATTAGACGCCCTTAAATAGTAGAGAAGATCTGATTTAGATGTGAAGGGTTTGGGCGTAGAGGGTCTGGGTGGGACCGGCACTTTTTTTTTGGAAGTTTTCTTTCGCATCCCAGGGCAGTAGATTACAAGGGAGGTAACGTGGTCATGGCACTAGGTTCTCAGTAGAGTTAACCGTTGAATGGAGCCAGCTGCAATGGAGCCCCCTCAGAACCGCATTTCCCCAGTGGTGGGGGGGGGGGTTTGTAGGGTGCTACATGAGGACTGTCCCTTAACCTTGCATTACTATTAACAGGTGATTATAAGCGCAGAAGAGTAAGTAGAAGCAAATCTTGATATTGCCCACAGATGACCCTCTAATACAGCAAGTGAGGCAGACCCTCCTGCGCTGGGGTTAGTGGAGTGAATACAGCAGCCCGCGTATGAAGCACATGGAATGTTCAGCAAAGCTTTAGTATCCACTGTAGTACATCCGGGTCTGTAGAAGCACAAAAGTATGGCAAATATGATTCCCAACTCTCTGCATTGTATGGTAGGGGGGGCAGAGGGGAAACCCACCGCAGGAGCTGCAGATCTTCCAGGCTGTCACACACACTCAGGGTGCCTCACAGCTTGAACCTCTGGCACAGAAGATGGAGGATCCACTAAATCAGGCACAGGGGAACACACAGGCACAAATGCAAATGGCAGCTCCACAGCACAGACGGAAGAAGGGCTGGAGGTACATCACTGGAGCATCTTCAGCAGGTTCACCGACTCCTGTACTGCTTCACCGATCAGGGAGGCTGGCTGTGAACTGCGGGTGACTGCAGGGGAACAGAGGCAAGCTGTTAGCTGGAATCCAGAGGTCCGGTAAGTAACAGCGGCTCCCAGTGGAAGTAGAGAGGTCCGTCCACGCAGTACCCGGGGGCAGCGGAAGCACAGGCCGAGGCTCTGTACAGCCCAGCACACGGCTAGGCCACGGTCCCCAGGGAGCGCTTAAAAGCAGCTCTCGCGTCCGGAGCAAGTCACTGGTTGCAGCGGAAGGTAAGAAGGGTAACTTGGGGTATGATTGGGAGAAGTGATAGGATGGTGCTGGAAACGGGTATTTAGACGCGGTTTTACCGGAGCCCAGGGAACACACGTCCGCATGCCGCGACAGCCAGGACACGCCCCTAAACTTGCCTTCTAATCCAGATCTGTGCTGGAATAGAATATTAAACTAACATCAACTGGTACCTAAGATGATTGTAAGTAGAGATCTACTTACCCTTTTACTGGGTATATTGAAGGATTATATTGATCAAGCTCTTGATAAAACTGAGCCAGTTGAACTGACCTTCCAATTTCATAGTAAGACCCAGTTCAGCACTGTTACTCTGTTCATGTCATTGTGCTCCATGTTTATTTCTGCCCTCTGTATTTCAGTTTGTGTTTCTGCCTGTGTTACTACAGTAATTACCACCTGGTGTAGTGCCTTCAGGAATTGCTCTGTGTTATTTCCATCTTACAATCAGCTTGCTTACCTGTGCTATCTGGTATTGCTACTGTGCATTCTACATGTGGTACTTCTGTTTACTACCTTTATTAACTGGTGTAGGCTTGTTCATTTATACTTTTGTGAAACCCTGTGATTCTGAGGAATTTCCTTTTATCTGTGTTCTCTGTTTCTTTGTCTTTGGGTACTCTCTCACTATTTTCCACCTTGGTTGCTCCTCCATTCTACCCTCTGATGAACCAATGTCTGGGATCATAACCTGCTTAGAGCCTGCAGCCAGGTCTGTCCCCACCATCATGAGCCCCGTTGAACATCTGGCTCTCAGTTAGACTCCACACTTGTCTGTGTGGTTTCCTGTAACAGACTATTGTATTATTTGCTGTTTCTGCTGTAGACTTTGCATTGCATGTATTTGTGTTTATGTGAAGTAGAAAGCCACATCCTTATAGTCAATCCCTTTTTGTTTTGACTATCCTAGTGATAAGATTACACTATTGCTGGGTGTTTTTCTAGGTAATAAGGCCACTCCACCAAAGTAATCACTGATTTTTCTATTGCTGGAATCAGCTTCACCAGAAATGACAGCTCTTATTATTCTGTACAGGGACAGTGGGCTTGTAAAATTTGTTGGAATCTGCTTCACTAGAAATTACAGTTCTTATTATTCTGTACAGGGACAGTGGGCTTGTAAAATTTAAGAAATGGAGAAAAGCTTGATTAAGATGTCAAGACAAGAATATAGTAGGACTTCCCTGTCTCCAGTGATCACAACTGGACTTCTTTTTCAGCAATGATTTATGTGTCAGGTTTCCTCACTACTGCATATGCACACCACAAGTAGTTTTGCTTCTTCAAACTTGCCCCACAGTTTTCTTGGCCAATAGGACAAAGGGTATATGAAGATGCCAAAGTAACAGATTTCCTTACTGTCATTTTTGTTTATTTACAAAACAGAGGTAAAGATGCAGAACAAGTCTGACAATATTTCTGTTTCTTATATATATATATATATATATATTTTTTTTTAATCTATATTAGAATTATACTAGAATACAAGGAGAAAAAAGCACAAATTCAAAGACTACGGGCCAGATTTACTAAGCTGAGGGTTTGGAAAAATGGAGATGTTGCCCATAGCAAACAATCAGATTCTGGCTGACATTCTCTAGTATGTAATAGGAAAGTGAGAGTTAGAATCTGATTGGTTGCTATGGGCAATGTCTCGAC
>WWET01001532.1:70500-84633 GCA_011038615.1 Limnodynastes dumerilii | reverse complement strand
TATATATATATATAGAGAGAGAGAGAGAGAATTTTTAAAATCCTAAATACAATGCAAAGTTTCAGTCCTGCTCGATCAAACTTTGTCACTCACAAGAAGCAGCAACAAATATGTCTGTGAGTGCACTGGCAAAGATCCCTAAAGCAAGACTAAAATGTTGTATTGCATTTGGGATAATAAATGTATATATTTTTTTATATCAAAGGGTGAGTGCTCTCTTCTTACTGTGATTTGTTTACTTCTTTCTAAAGCTTGGAGTTACACCTGAGTTTTTTCTCTATAGTGCTGGCTTAACATGTGAGTGCTAGCCTATATATGACTTTTGAACCTATACTTTAATAGTAAAATTATACCAATCTGGATTACTACCGATATGATTTGTGTTAGAAAATATCAAATGCATTTAAGGTCATTGGTATGAATAAATCTCCTTGCCAACAGCTGACCATACAAGCAGACTACAACTGCAATCCAATATTTATGCACCTGACTGTATGTTAATTAAGCAACTGCTATAAACAGGTCTTTCCTGCCTTTATCTAATTACCATGTTTTTAACCACTAGGAGAGCTGTGATAATAACACCTTAAAAGGGGACAAGACCTATGCGAACAATGTGGCTGAGGCCTGTTTCACAGTTAAGAGTAAGTTAAGTGCAGACAGAGCCGCACCTAACTCACTTGTCCTGCCCCCGACCCCGCCTTCTGTTTTTAGGTACCTAATGCCACTTAAGAGTGCCATTGGGCTACCTTATCTTAACATGCGTAGTTTCCTTCTTAAAAAGGAAACGGTGCACAGAGAATGGCTTTCTCTGCCCTCCCTAGCTAATCTACATCCCTCCCCCCACCAACCTCCTCCCCGAGGCTGCCTTGGCATGCCTCCTCCTGCCTAGGCCTCTATGTGCGGTCTTTACAGAGAGCACATAGTCAATTTCCGTACCTAAATGGTAAGTAGATTGTGTAAATGTCTGTTAGAGGATCTGTAAGACAAAGGGAATCATGTAGCAATCATTGCAGGGGTTCAGGAGATGGTATCATTTGAAAACATTAAAACGGTGCATGCCATAGGATTCCATGTAATTGTAGGGTATATAATATGCTTTCTGAGGTCTATTTAACATTGGTGTCTGCTGGTTGCTCCACCCCATGGTGTCTGGTAAATTGTGCTGGTGATATCATTGTCATAATGGTATCTCTTTTCCGTATCTCTCATTCTCAGTCTTTTTTACACTCCAAAATTGCATTTTGGTGGTAAGTTTATAAATGTATCTTGTTACTGCTACTTTGTGCTAGCATCCTTTGGTTTCTGTGTATTGCTGCTGTTGAGCTGTTTTGTTAGTGGTCACTGGTACCATATTTTAAATGTTTGTATTTTCTGTCTTTCTGTGCATGTGTTATAAACTAATGTTAATCATTTGCAACCATACATTCGGGGCAGACCGTTGTTTATTCAAACTTCAATAACACCATAAGAGAACTGACGTTTCAATCACTATATTTGATTTTCATCAGGGTGTGGTAACTCGCATACGGTGTCTATGCATCCAAAGGACTTTTTAGAGCACAAGGAGCCATTTATGCTTTTATATGGAGTCACAGTTTGTGGACCATTTGAAAGCTACATTTCCTAATAAGTGAAACATTTAAAGTAGGAAAAAAGCAATCTGATTATTGTTTATTTATACAATACAGTACTTTCCAAATTGTGTAATATATTTGATAAAACCTTTCTCCAATACAAAATACATTTTCAATACATTTTTGGAAGAAACTATTTTTAGGTCTTTAAAAACTAGCATCTTCCCATAATCTTTCTCAATATGGACTAAAGAACAGACAATCTTACTGATAACACAATTGTCACTTTGAGAATTATACACAAAACTTTTTTTTACATAAAAATCTATTCAAATATACAAAGAGAACAGTTAGCCAAAATAAATAATGTTAGATAAATTAATGATGTTAGAAATCTGCTGTAATTGTTTTACATTATGGAATAGTGCTGCTGTGCTTAGTTCTGTTGGAGATTTGTGATTGGGGGAGGGATAGATACCAAGTTTAGGCTTGCTGCCTATGTGAGTGGTGACTGTTGGAATAGCTCTAGAAGACAACAGCTGGTTGCTGTGTAATGATCAACCAAAATATCATTAGAAAAGCTTCCACATTAAAAATCAATAGGGAAGCTTCCACAAAGTGCTATTTTCTTAATCAACTTATTTATATGAAACAAACAGGTGCTTGAAAAACATGTGCAATCTACAATAATCTAAAGTAGAAAAAGAATAATACCAAATAAAAAATGAATGTTCCAGTAACTACTTACCATATATATCCTGTTGGGATGTGTTAAATGTCTTAAATAGGAGGATTTATTCAATACAGTGGTGATATGGTATAGGAAGAATCAGTACAGAGTTGACATGTTATAGGTAGAATCGGTACACGGGTGACATGATCTGGGAAGGAGCATTACACAGGTGACATGATATGGGAAGAATCAGTACAGAGTTGACATGTTATGGGTAGAATCAGTACACAGGTGACATAATATGGAAAGGATCATTACACATGTGACATGATATAGATAGAATGAAGACAGATACCTACTAGTTGTGTACTTGAGAATATATAAAAAGTATTAACTAAAAATTGTACATTAGTTTTAATGCTAAACTATAATTATGTATAGCTAATCACCCATAGGTTATTTCTGTCAATCAACCTGACTGTACTGATCATTTTAACATGGATGTGGAGCTCCAGTCAGAATGGCCGATTTTCGAAACGGCCGTTTCCTCCCAGCCAGTTGCGAACCAAAAGCTCTGTGTTCCGAAATGGTAAGGAAAAATAGTCCGCCGCTCCTTTCCCTAAGCTGGACCCAAACCCTCCCTTACTTGCAGCCTGACCCTAACCCACCATCTCCCGCAGCCTGACATTAACCCTCCCTCCCCTGCAGCCTGACCCTAACCCTCCATCTTCCGCAGCCTGACCCTAACCCTCCCTCCCCGGCAGCCTGACCCTAACCCTCCGCACAGAGAGTTTACTCACTTGTCCCTCGGTCTGGCGATATCGGTGGCGGAGGGATATTGTCAATTGCGAAGGTGAATTAGTGAAGTAAGCCGAACGGCATACTCACCCATTCAGAAAAAATAATAGAAAATGGTAAGTATTCGAAAAAGGGACATCCGAAAAGGAACTTTCGGATGTCCCTTTTTCGCAATTCAGAGTTTCTGGCCGGAGATTGCAACCATTTTAACACTATGTCCTTACAATAGAATCTCTGGTATTGTCTTTTTAAGGGGCCCTTATTGCTTTCAGCTCTATCTTCTGCTCATCCAGGATGTTGAATATTTTATTAATCATACAGTCAGTTATAGCAGGGTTGCCAACTCTTCGGAATTTCTAGGAGACTCATAAAACTTTGGACAGGTATCCCGGGAAAGCATGCAAATCCCCCGCAAGGGACTTGAGGTGGCCTCAAGTCCTGCCCCCTGCCTGGCAACACTAGTATCCTAGTGTTGCCAGGGACAGGGAGGAACTTGATGACGCAATTTATGTCATCAAGCCCCGCCCCTATAACGATTAAAATTAAAAAAGGGTGTAATTAGTAGTCAAGGGGTGGGGCTTAATGACATATTTGCATAAATCACAACATGAAGCCCTGCCCCCTGCATGCATATGTGTCTTCCCGGGCAAGCCTGAGTTATAGACCTATATATGATGTGGTATAATGTCAAAGGATGCAGGGACTGCTATTGGATCTTCCACCAGTGCTGCGCTTTGGCTTCAGGAGCCTGAGACTGTTTCCTGTTCATTGCGGCCCAGAGTTTGAAAACAAGAGAGGAAAGTTACACCTGGGCAAAACCATGTTGCATTTAGTATTCTCCTATGCCTTTAAAAATGAATTGTCTTGCTTATTCCTTTAAAAAATCAATGTTGATTGCAGGGGAGTCATATTTCATCTGTTGCAAACAGTATTAGGGCCTGATTCAATTAGAAATCCGCACCGCAATAGATGGGAAAAAGTTTCTCTATGAGATAAAAATAAAATTTACACAATTAGCTTCGCACCGCAAAATACGCGGGTGCAAGGCTAATTAAATGAGGCCCTTATAGTTGTAAGGTGAGGTTTCCCAGCCCAAGTCTAAATAACAGTGTAAACGTGAAGCTGGTCAATATTTGTGTGCAAAAAGAAAAAGCAAAAGCAAAGTATTCTCCCAGCATGCATAGAATACAATTTATATGACTCCCCCTGAAATCAACATAGTTTTACCTTGATGTAACTTTGCTCTCTTACTTTCATACTCTGAATCTGGTCTAGTATGTCTGGCTTCGTGTGGTGCAAATGTTTTGACATAAACTGTGCTTATTTTTATCTGTGTTCAGGTTTGACTCAGGTGCAAGAGTAACAATAGAGTCTTTGGTATTGTCTTTTTAAGGGGCCCTTATTGCTTTCAGTGCTATCTTCTGCTCATCCAGGATGTTGAATACTGCATGAGCACGCCCTTATTGTACTTTGACTACTTACCTCCACCATTTCCCTTGCGCAACATGCTCTTCAGAAAGCAAGAGGTACAGTGCAAGTTACCTTCAGGTCTGAAAAGTCCAGAAATCATATATGAACATGCACAGTGCAAAATCACACTAAGATACGCCTCTATGCTCTAAAAAATAAAGCATCTGCCCTTTCAGCACATGTTACCACTCGTGTGCTGAGGATGCTGCCTTTTATTTTCAGAGCAGAGCAGAGGGAACACAAGGACAGCGCTGCATCCCCGGGCCCCACTCAGAAATCTGCTATGGGGCCCTGTCACTCACTAGCTCTGCCACTGGTTATTTATTACTGTGTTCCCCAGGAGGAGTATTGTACAGAAGAATCTTCTTTAAGTATAGTCTCTTGCAAGTATAGTAGTTACACACTTAAAAACGTGCCATAGGGACTTATGTACTCTCTGGAATAAGCTCATTTACTGAAATGCAAAGTGACGCTTCTGCTAAGAACCATTAATTGCATAACTAGAGCTGCTACCATTACACATATTCTATATTTATCCCTAGCAGGCTGTAACATGGTTGTGGGGTTGTCATGAGCTACAAACTTGAATAATGTGGCAGAGAGGAGCATCTATTTTAAACAGTGGGTTACATCAGATCAAATGACACAGCTTATCTCCTTCCAACACAGGATGCTCTCTGCACTTTTATTTAAAAGACAAACACCATGAATCAGCATTATGTAGTCTCATTTTTCTTTTACTAAAAACAAAGCTCAAATGAGTTACAATGTGAGTTCCGATGCATTTACACTAAAATATGAATGTAAAACATGTGAACTATTTGTGTCAGCGCCTTTCTGAAGGAATATGACACACTTAGGAATAATACAAGGAGCCAGGATTCATAATTAATAGCAGAAAGAGAGCTACTAGCTGTGCCAATATTTGATTTTTTTTTTAAAGGAATCAGCAATACAATTCATTTTTAAAGGCATAGGAGCAGATCTCTAAATGCAGCTGTACCCATGTGAGTGCTTCAGTAACCTCTCCCCTTGCTCACACAGACTCTTGACCCCAGCTCTGTGCATTCAAATTTTGTAGACATTTCGTACACAATTACAATGAGATCAGAAGAATGGAAGAGTATGCAGTATTATAGAACGCCTATATTGTACACTTAATACTACGTCTCCAGGCAGAGCCATAAGTAGAAATTTTAACAAGGAAATATGTCGCCTACCATGACCTTGAATTCCAAACCAATTTAACCTTATATTTTAACTTACTAGTGCTCCCATTAAGTCTCTACCACACACACCTCTAGTTACAGCCCTGCCACCAGGTCCAATTCTAGAACTAGGCAGGTTTAGGTCGTTAGCTAGGGCATGCTGATCCTGGGGAGTGGTGACACGCAAGTGTTTAGGGAGTGTTCAAAATGACAGAGACTGCGGATTACCCAAGTTGCTGTCACTCCATATCCTATTGCGGCAACTTGTATGTCTAACATCAGCCCTGTGATCTCGGCTCTCTTACATGTGCAACATGGCTTTCCTGCCAGCTATCCCATTATATCATAGTTGCCAACTCTCCCTGAATATCAGAGAGACTCCCTGAAGATTGGGTGATCTCCCTGACTCCCTGAAGTGTTTGGTTAACTCCCTGATTCTAATTTCATCCATTGAGGTCTATGGAGATGACCAATTTCATGGAGGCCAAGATGTAATGAAAGAATCTTGTTAATCAGCTGAAGCGTCACTTTTAGCTTTTCTATAAAGATAGTAATGAAAGTATTCACTGACAATTTAATAATCAATAAATACTGACATTTTTATTGTAAAATAGTTTTCCTGGTAGTGCTAGATACACCTATGGGTGGAGCTATTCACAGGACACATCCCTTTGGTTCAGCACCTTGATAGTGCTGTTACAATCAATCTCCCTGATATTCATTTGCAAAAGTAGGCAACCATGCATTATATCCATATATAATTTTAAGGAAATAAAAAAAAAACGTTTCCCAAACAACTCTCTTTTGTAAACTGTCATATTCATTTCAATGAAATTCCTCTAGTATTATTGGTGCTGCATTATTATTGTTGCAATTTAGAAATTAAGTAACTTCAAATATACTAGGCTCACCCAACATAATTATATAACCCTTCCATGCAGACATCTGGAATTCAGAAATGACTGTGCACAAAATGTTTTAACAGCTTCTTAATGCTACATACTAGTGCTATGTTGTTTGTAAATACATTTATAAACTATAATATATATGTAAGGTCACTTAAATATATAGGACCGGATTCATACTTACCCATAGATTTCATAAGGTAGCCTCCTCTGTGTGATCCACAGCCGCTTTCTGCTCTGCTATGTGGGCATTTTGGATACACCAGCAGGACCTTGCATTAAATATTCTGCAGTGCGGAATACTGAATTGTATGTAAGGGCTTAGCCAAGCCATTACTGTACAATTTACATGCCTCTACGCCCCCCTATCTATCAAAATGGTTGGACACACCTCTTGTGGGGGGTGGGGGTGGGGGCTCTGATCTGCACTGATCCCAGCATCGGTCGGCTGCGCAGACCTGATGTGCAGAACATTAAGAGTACCAATTTTACATAGCGTATGGAATTCTACTTGCAGTATTAGGCTAGACTCCGGGCCATAGATCAGAAAGTACCTGTGAGATAACTATGTAATGATATATACATTCTTATGAATTTTCCCATCTTCTGTGCTATTCAGCCACTGGTTTTTAACACTGTGTATGTGTGTTAACTGATTGCAATGCATTCTGACTGCATACTTTAGAGCAATTACCAGGGGAGGATGAAGATCAACACCAATCCCATAGCAAGGAGACAGGCAGAGGCGGCCCACGGCATAGGCCGTATAGGCGACCGCCTATCAACACCGATCCCATAGCAAGGAGACAGGACCCAAGTCTGGATAGGGAGGGGGCTGCACCCACCTCTAAAAATATCATGCACATGCATAATCAGAATTCAGAGGTTGGCAACTTTAGACAGCGCTCACTTATCTCTCAGTTTTCTGTGTTAAGTGATGTTCATAAATATGGCAATGTATTTATGAGCAGCACTCAGCACTCTTAGACTGAGGTCTGAGAGAGCACTGTCTTAAACTGCTTGCCTTTAACAGCTTAGCTGTCACTCACCGAGCTCAACGCCTGTCCGGAAACGGACCACGCCGGACCAGAGGTGCAGAGTCTAACCCCAAGCCAGGTATTCACCAGAGCCCCTGGTGGTGTGGATGGACTCGGCTGCAGGAATGGGGCAGGTTGCGGCCCTCTGGACAAGCGCACAGACACAGAGATGGTGAGGCAAGATCTAAGGAGAGCAGGGGTAGTAGTTGCAGGCAGAGGAGACACTGCTACTGAAGCTGGATATGATGAGGTGACTGGAGCTGTGCTGGAACCAGAGGTAGAAGAACACTGGGAGAGAACTAGGAGAGAATCAGGAGGAACCAGGGAGCCAGAGCACATGAGAAACTCACGGACACAGATCAGCAGACTAAGATAGCTGTTGCTCTGACAGAAATATGCAGTCTGGGAGAGACTTAAATAGCCCAGCTGGAGAGGGAATCAGGCAAGGCAATCAGCAGCATCGGAGAGGTAAAGCCTGCAGCAGAAGGTGAAAACTCTGAAGTGCTGAACTAAAGAAATCATGTGACACGCAGAATGTAAACAAGGGAAAATGTACAGTGAACAGGTAACTAAAGGAATCAGGACATTAGCTTTATGTGAGTGCAGGGTAGATGAAAGCCACCGATCCCCCTTTCCTTTGGGCCCCATAGCAGCTGTTCCCCTTACTCCCATGGTAGTTACACCACTGGCTAATTAGTTAATAGAGTTGTTGCACAGAGTTTGTAAATATAAAGTATAGTTTTTTCTAATCCAGACTTCCATACTTCCAGAGAATGGAATGTGCTTGGTTTGGAATGTAAAAATACACAATTATGTTTTCCTGCCATAAGCAAGGTATAATAAAGCTACTGTACAATATATGCTGCACTATTTATACAGTTAAATTTAAAATGCAGTGCATCTGGACATGCAGTAAACACCTAATAGTGATTTGTTAGGGTAAGTAATACAGTCCTATTGAATTTCATGATCAAGGCCTTTCTTTTTTTTCAGAGAAATTTTATTATTTATTGTTCTTGATGAAAAGTCAGTGCCAACTACTCATTAAGCAGAGTGGAACTATAAAGTAATGGGTGTTTAGCAATACAACAATATCGTTTTCAAAAATAATAAATTATGTGCTGTTTTTAATTATGGCCCAGGAAGAATAATAATTATGGTAATTATACTAATTTATTGGAAAGCATTGCAAGCATTAATTGGAAAACATTGCAAATTAACAAAGCACATCCAAAAAAGAAAACATGCCCTTTTTATCACAGAGAGCCAGATTTACTAAACTTCGGAACAGGAGAAGTAGAGATATTGCCCATAGCAACCTATCAGATTCTAGGTGACATTTTCTAGCATGTCAGTATGTCAGTGTGTAAAGTGAAAGCTAAAATCTGATTGGTTGCTATGAGCAACATCTCCACTTCTGTTCTGCAGTTTAGTAAATCTAGCCCAAAGAGTCCCTGATTCAGGTGTGAGGAGGTCTGTTTATTGCCATAATTTGGTTTTTTTTCACATGCAGAGGAAACAGGAATACACAAGTGAGCGAGATTATCTGATGGATCTGGGCCCCATCCAGGTCTGAGAGCAAATCAGCATCGTTTGTGCCATAGTTGTGCTGCATGAGATCCAAAAGATGAAAAGATGTAGAAATGATTTTAAACATGCACAATACTGCAGCAACAATTTATGACACCTTATAATGCTTTTGAAATGTCACATCTTAATACGAGGGTCTGAAATATGTTGCGGAGTGTGAGCTCCTTGTATTTAGACATGAGCTGGGGCTGGTGCAAATGTTTTGGTGTAAACAGGTCTGTGTTTGGCTCTGGATCAGGTGCACTTTCTTAGTTATGCCATTACTGCACATTGATTATGTCTCTCGACCTCTTCCCTCTCTTAACACACTCCTCAGAATGCAAGCCACTGTAGCTTGACTTGGCCTTCAGAAGCAATGAGGGGCACTCTGACGTTGGACACAAGCAGTATCTATCTATATAAAAGCCATTCTGCTCCTCACCATTATACGCATGAGCAGTAGCGTCCACGCGCATGCCCAACAGTGAGGTGCAGAATAACCTTTAAAAATATAAAATAAATAAAACACAAAGAACCCCACCCCAAGTCCACCTTTTCTTTACCTTTAGCGGCAGCAGGAAGCTCCCTGTATCGGGACCTGTTGCTGCCCTCTACTCTTGCCTGTACTCAGGAAGTTCCTGCCACATCCAAGATGGTGGCTGCATTCTTCCTAAGGATCCGCCGCCGCCATCTTACTAAAGTAAATTCAGGCTTTAATCGCTGGAGATGAGTGTTTGTGTAACTCGCCGTTGAAATAATTGCTATGACGAGTTTCAAAAGGCAGAGCATACAAATCGCTGTATTTACTATAAAGTGATTTGTAAAATCTCTTCCAACTCACCTCAAACTCAGGCTAGGTAAAAGAAAGTGAGTGTCTGTGTTGATTTCATAGAAATTGCTACTCAAGCTGCAAAAAAATAAATAAACACCTGTCAAAAAAAAACTTTTACGTACTGAAACTGGCTGCCATGACAACCAATTAACTCTTAGCAAATATAGTACTATAAGGCACAGCATGCCCTTACAGTACCATAAGCGGCAGCATGCCATGGGTTAATGTCATGCTGCCGCAACCATAATGTGCCCATTTACAGTACATAAAGCAGTACATTCTCCCGTACATGTAAATAAACAATACATGTCCCTGTTCAATATAAACAATAGTAGCTGTCCCCCTTAAAAAGAAGCCATCCGTAGTTGCCCCCAATAACATCACATGCCATTCGTAGTTGCCCCCAATAACATCATATGCCATCCGTAATTACCCCCAATAACATCATATGCCATCATTAGTTGGCCCCAATAACTTAAAATGCCATCCGTAGTTGTGCCCTTACATTAAAATGCCACAGTAGATGCCCCTGTTAATTTATGTATAAATGTTGCATGTCAAAGTGAAGTTAAAGAAAATACAGTTCTGTAGTCCTCAGTGTTGCCAGGCGTCAAGTCAGGTCTTTGGCTCCTCCTCTTTTCCTCGCTGGGACAGACATAAAGATCCATCTTCTTTGGGGTCTCTCCTGCGAATGACTTATGCCATTGCTGGGCACATTTATAGTCTGTGGCACGAGACTCGAGACTTTTTTTTTTAATCCAGCGATGTTTGCCGATTAAAATCACCACATGAAGGGGGATACTGGGAGGCTGGAGACACATGATGGGGACAATGGGGGGCTGGAGAGACATAATGGGAATATTGTTTCCTGTTATTTTGACGGGTGTTTGACTAGTTGTTTCTATAATTTATTATCAACACTATCTTTTTATTTCCTGATCCAGTACAGCCATGTTTTTTTGAGGCTCCCTCACTTGAAGGTGTAACTTGTAAAAGTTAAATACATGATTGTCAGACCTAATTGTATAGTTTCAATGGATGAACAAATTTTTGATGCACATGCTCAGTTACAACAGAAAGATACAGACATTTAAAACATGGCAGCAGTAACCAGAGACAACCCAACAGTAAAACAATAACAAAGCACACAACATCCAAAAAGCAGAGCAAAGGTATTACAAAACAACAGATCCTAAATATATTTACAGTAATAAGAGAGGGATAGATAGAGTAAGAGACAAAGTAACATTATTTCACCTGCACAGTACCACAGGGATTCATCAGGAACAGACTGATGCCAGTGTTCAGTGGGTCAGAGAGTAAGGATTTTATACACAACAGTAAGGCTTGAAATTACGTTGAGTCCTATGGCAAGCTACAGGTTCGCCCCAGAGACTTGCGGCAGAAATTTCAAATAGTCTTTGAAGCTGCTGCACATGTTTATAGGTCACATCATCCTCTGAAACCCTACAGTGTATGCTGTATGCTTTTCCTGTGGTTTTTAAACTTTCTGCCTGCGATTCATTGTATGGTGACAATAAGAATCTCGCTTTGGTGATGAAACCTCTGTGTGACCTCTGTGTGTCTCAAAAGAAGAATTAATTAGAATGTAATTGCAATTGCAAATGGAAAGATCAGTCTGTCTGGATTATCAGCAGTAAGCCATATTAATGTATATAAATTATGATGCATAAGATTTCAATTTGACACAGACTTTGACAAACTAAACAAAAAAGAAATATAAAAAAATATATATAAACAAAGCAGCAAAAACATTATAACCACTGAGAGGTACAGTGAATAACTTTAATTTACTTGTTAAAATAGCAGCTGTCAATATGTGGGATATATTAAGCAACAAGTGAACAGTCAGATCTTGAAATTAATATGTTAGAAGCAAGAAGAAATTTGCAAGCGTGAGGTAACAAGGAAAGTCATCAGAGGCAGTTCTGGTCAATGTTCTACTGGGATTCCTTTGGTCCTGGCATCCACGGGATGTTATGACATGTACCAAATGCAAAAATATTATTACAGACCAAGTATACCTCTTTATTGCAATGGTACACTGAAAGAGAGAGAAAGAGAGAGAGAGAGAGAGATTATACATACTAAAAAATGTTTATAATAATTTATATAACACTTTTTTTCCTGAATTAATCTGATTCACCTGGGGCATTCCAAGTTGCTGGGCTACAAACTCCTGTTCTCTTTCATTGTCCTCCTCTGTCCTTTTTCAACTTGTCCCGGAGGCATAGCACCCTTGATAGCAAGGTAACAGAGGCCCCACAATGGAACCTCTATGATTTAGTATAACAGCATACTTTTATAGCCTCTGGGGTCCATAAGCAGCATTAGGGTGCCAAAGTCCAGGTGCAGTAGAGAGCCGCCAGGGCCTCTCTCAACCAGGCCTCTCTCAATCCTGGTTACCCTCCCTGTTGCCAAGCCTACAAGTCCCTATAAAACAATTAATGTTGATCAAAGTGTTAAACTACTAATATACACACATTTTAGGTTATTATTTAAGATATTTTGTCATATTTTACCACGTTCTTCACTAACATATTTTTAGCTTTATTATTTCCATCACTGTGGTCGGCATACATGTAATTTAGTGTTTTTTTGCTTAGTGGAAACAGTTGGAGATTTGGAAGGAATGGAAAATATATGTTAAGAAGCAAAATGGAAACATTTTATGCCTTTCATGTAAAAGGAGAATTTTATATGATTTGGTTTTGCAACATTCCTATTACTACATTCTGAATTGTGTTAAAATAATTTACATTCACTATATAAATTTCAGTAGACTTGCAGCATTATTAAAATATATTTTCTTAGGTTTATAGAAGGTTATACCTTTAGTTATATTGGCTGGTATGACCTCCTAGTACTAAAAGGTAAGACTGAGCTTAGTTTCTCACATAGTGGGGAAGCCTGGAATTTATAGATATCTTAATATAACATAAAACACACTTTATTTTAATTTGTTTTTTTTATGGGGTGCTTAGGGACTCAGGCTGCTCCTAGACACCACATAAAGGGCCCCCCACCCCAAGAAATATTACAATAATATATAATATGGTTTATATGTCACCATAATATTTCCTCATGTCTATAGGGTACTATTTTAAGGTGGGAGGGGCTATAGTCCACTATTATGGGGCATCATTTGAGAACAAATAAGTAGGAATAAATAACTTTATTATAGACATATAGGCATGTTTGCCAAATTTTGTATATGATTACCAGGGAGATTGTGAGAGGACTATCAAGGCAAATGGGTATGTCCTGTGCCACCAATGGGGTGTGCCCTGTAAATAGCTCTACCCATGTTTTTGTCTAACACTGCCAGACAAATAAACTATTTCTCAATAAAGATGGCAGCATCAGTATTTACTGATAAATTGTTTAATACTTTTAGTATTTATTGTGAAGACTGTGAAAAGGAGATCCACCAACTTCGTCATCTTTATAGAACACCTAAAAGTTGGTAACACTGCAGCTGATAAACAAGAGACCAAAGTTTATATTTAATTTCTGTCTCCATTTTTGAAGTTATGTTGTCTTACTTATGTTGTTTTAGTCAGTCTTTAAATACATAGGATAAATAGGATATAATCCACATAATAAACCTCTTTAGTCATCTTTATTTTTTCTCAAATTATTCTCATTAATAGGCAGCTATATTATATAGAGCCCTATTATGGGAGAAATAATGGAGGAAGGAGGGCTATATTACGAGGCATATAGTCCATATAAGTTCTTTATTTTTCTTTTTTTGTGCCAAAGTCTATATGCCCATAATTAAACTAATTAATTCCCCCTGTGCTCAAATTATCCAATTATAGGACTCTCTGTGCCAAGAGAAATTCTAGGTCCCGGTACAGCAACCTCTTTGGGGCCCCAATAGTTAATAATTACAGATATATTTATGCCATCAAAGGGGGTGTGCTCAAAACAATGGTGCATGCCTAGCAGGTTTAAAGCACTAGGTCACCCCTCCTGTGCATTGCTGTACAAACAGGGGTGGCCCTAGGGTTTGCGGGGCCCCCCTCCCCCGTGACCCC
>WWET01001532.1:58726-69959 GCA_011038615.1 Limnodynastes dumerilii | reverse complement strand
GCCGCCAGGCTTGAAAAAAAGAAAACTTTTTTAACTTAAAAAGCAGGAGGTGCAGGGCCCCGGGACCCACGGGGGCCGCCTATACGGCCTATGCCGTGGGCCGCCTCTGTGTACAAACCATTTGCAGAAATGTGCGGTGCCCACTCACCGAAGGACATATCTCCCAGCATTCGGGACAAAAGTAATGTATATCTTAATTAATATTTTAATAAAAAATTTTGAAGCACTGCATAATATGCCATCCTTTCAGACCTCTTGTATGTCCCAGCGCTTCTGTCCAGCCCCTTGTATGTCTCTAGCCCCTTTGTATTTCTAGTGCCATCCCTTAACCTAGCTTGGATATATCCTGCCATACTTTTGCATTCCATTGGCTGTGCAAGCATCCCTGTTCATTAATGTCTTCTTATTCACTCCTCTGCAGCTTTCTGCTAAATGAATGATCCTTTGGGCTCAGACCCCCGCCTAGCATGCACAGGCCATACCCTCCAACATTTTTTACTGGAAAATCGGTACACCTGGGGGGCATGTCCATGAAGGGGGTGTGGCTTGTCCAGAGAAGGGGCGGGACTTTAAAGCCCGATCCCCAAGAAAAAAACCACTAACTGCAGAAAGTCCCATGCGGTATCCATACACATGGAACAAATAGTAAAGTGATAACGCGATCACTGATCGCCCCATGGTTTATCCGGCCCTGAGTGATCAGATGCTGCAGGGCTAGAAGGTGAGTATAGGAGGGAGGGAACTGCTGTGTCAGAATGCGGTACAACAGCCATTTTAGCCGGTACAGACCACTAAAAAAAGGTACTGTACCTGCTAAATAGGTACAGCTGGAGGGTATGGCACAGGCCTGGGTAAAAGTACCCCCTCCACCCCCTTCCCTCTTGGTGCCCCAGAACCCCCCCTCTTATCCTAACCTATGCTTTCCTAACATATCCTTTCCTTCAACTTTAATTACCTTTCTTATTTTTTCTTTATTTAGTCATTCATGTGGCTGCCTGGTTGAACTGTCTGCAGCTTCTGGCTGAGAGGCCTCTACCCCAGCAGCTTACAGGCAGATGCCTGCAGCCACAGACACAGATATTGCTGCTGCCAGGGCCAGATTAACAATGGGCAGATGAGACTACAGCCCTAGGCCTATATCTGAAAATAGGCCCTTCAAGAAATCCAATTAATATGATGACCGCTGGCTGCATGGCTTTCAACTGCTGTACTTTGCCTGTGTTTTCCCATGCACGTTACTCTCCTACTGAGCAGATCTTTTACATGAATCTACTACTGAGCAGATCTTTTATTATTAATATACTCCAATGAGCCCTTTCAGCCCCAGGCCCATGTAGGCCTTAATCTGGCCCTGGCTGCTGCAGATCAATATTGGCAGCAGTGGTATGCCAGACATTTTCTGTGTACAACCATGCAGGGCACCAGCAACCCTTGCAGTGGTGCTACTGGGAAATCTGACACTGGCCTGACCCCTAAATTCTCGACTTCACTGAGAAATCAATGAGGATGACTGTGATACAGAGAGTTCTCTGTAATGTATATATGTATATGTATATAAAACTGTATATGAACTATGTTATAGACTGTGAAGTCATAGCAGTCAAGAGCACTTGGGGCATTTGGATGGAATTGTATGCTGGGCATGCACAGACTAAAAATATGAGAGCTAAGCGCCACAATCAAACATAGTACTTTCTTTCTATCAGGCTCATAATTTTGGAAAATATAATAAAAAAAAATGAATGCTCCCCCTTTACTTATGCAATTTTCACTAATCAGAGTTGGCTGCCCTCTGACCTTTATGACAAAGTTGTTACATGGAAATCCTTGATCTTCTCAAAATACCATTTTCACTGCAAATGTTTTTTTTTACTTGGTTCATAGCCTGTACAATCTACATGACCTATAATTTAGGGGTTAATAAAGGTGTAGTCTGTTTTTAAGGATTTAAAGGATACATTGCTTGCCAGAAACCTTGATTATTTCCAGCTTTGGTAACACCTGCCAACAGTTAAGCAATATTTCACTGGCAGAGTATTTTGCCTTGCTCTTTGTTACTAATAAAGGAAAGTGTAAAAATCTGTATATGTACCACCAGGTATGAGCAACAGATCCCTGCTGGATCCATCCTTCTGCACAGGCCAGGGGAGGTTATTCATCCTACTATACCGAACATAAGCTCTGAGATTCCTACATTAAAACTTCTGCATCGTCCTCTCTTACAATGTGGTTGGCTCAAAGGTACAGAGGGTGCTTAGCACCCCTCACTGTACTATTACTATACTCCCCCCTCCCACATAGCAGAAGCAAAAACTGCTTCACCCTACCCAGAGTTGCTGCTCATCCCCCCCTCCCTGCTCCGCAGTGCAGAACTGTTAAATATTGTAAGGCGCTCTCACAACTCTGACAAAGTGAGAGTGAAGCAGTGCCTCCCCCCTCCAGTGTAATCACTGAATGAAATTGCAGTGACCTAAGGTCACATCAGTGTCATTCACATCAGAGTCCAACACGGAGGAGAGCAGCAACCAGAAGGAGAGAAGACGTCTAAGGATATAGGAGTCAAAAGCTGGAGACACATGATTGGAAATACTGGGAGCTTGAGACACATGATGGGAACTATTGGGGAGGCTGGAGACAGATGATGGGGAATACTGGGAGCTGGAGAGTCACGAATGGGAATACTGAGGAGGCTGGAGAGACATGATGGGAAATACTGGAAGGCTAAAGACACATGATGGGGGAATACTGGGAGCTGGAGAGACATGATGGGGAATATTGGGGGAGCTAGAGACACATGATGGGGAATACTGGGAGCTAGAGACATGATGGGGAATACTGGGGAGGCTAAAGACACATGTACTGAATCAACAAAACTTTCTTATATTACTGCAATGGCTGAAAAAGAGACACTGGTTCTGATACACATTAAAAACTTTTTTATTCACTTAAAAAACAATGTAAAAAATGTAATCATTTGAAATGGGTACCACAATACCGAGATGCAAATTAATCTATACCGACATGAGACTATTAACAAAGTGAGAGCAATAAAATAGATCACTTAGTCCTCCGGGAAAGATATTAGAGGACCTCGCTAATGAAGGAATGAACACTTTACCCGACCACGGGAAGATTAAGCAGGCTCCAAATTCACAATCTCTAGCGTGCAGTTCCCAGATGGAAAGTCTCTCCACATGCTGTTAATATAAGCAGGACTTTGTACTTAGACACCGGGTGGCTAGCCCAGTGCCGTGTCGTGCATGTAACGGTTCCTCTTAAATAACTTTTTGTCTACTCCATGATAGTGTGTATAGTCTTTAGGATAAAGTCTCAGTCTGTAGGTGGTCTATTAGTTACTTTCTCTGGATGTCTCCTCTATGGGACTTTTTCAAGCTGTATTTGCTCTGGTATCTCGATGTTCTATGTAACTACATTTGCTCATTCATTATTCAATCAGGTGTTAGCCTACATGTGTTTTATAATTAGGCAACAAATTCACAAGTGGGAACATATAAATATGAAAAATAAATAAATAAAAAATAGATACAGAGTAATAAAGAATACATAAAAATAAAAGATAAATTAAAAACAGAACCAGTGTCATTATGTTATTCACTATTCACAACATTAATTGTCTAGAACATACAGTTTTCTTCTTAAAGATACATGATCCAATCAAATATGACAGGAACAGGCGCACATTCTATTATACCGTTCATATTTGACTTAAATATCAATTATTATTACAGGATCTTCTATTCTTTAATACTAGAGAATATATATATATATATAATTGGGGAGAATCCAAGGAACTTTAAATATTAGTAAATAATATAACACCAATTAGTACAGTGGTTCAAATTGATATATATTTAAACCTTATCCCAATATTGGTATATGTTTTCTAAAAATCCAACATATTAAACCTCCATAATCCATACATAATTAAAATTAACTATCAGAGACCCAAAGTATTGAACTCAAGTGATTTATTCAAACCCTCTGGTGACAGAGATTGCAATTGTAGTATCCACCGCATTTTTAATTGGCACAAGATTTTAAACCTATTCCCTCCTCTAGTTGTAGGTTTAACATGGTCAATCGCAGTAACCAACAGGCCTTCTGGATTTCCTTCATGACATTAGGCAAAATGTTTAGAAAGACTATGAGTTTGCAATTTGTTAATGATATTTCTTCTATGTTCGCGTATTCTCTCCTTCAGTGTCCATGTTGTGCGCCCTACATATTGCAGGGCACACGGACACTGAAGGAGGTACACAACATATTTTGTTTTGCAATTTAAAATTTTTTAGTAAAAGAATAATTATTAACTGTGGAATTGAAAGATTTACTTCTATGTGAGATCATCCCACACGTTATGCAGCGTTTGTTTGCCACATTTGTATCAGCCATGTGGTAAAGCAGGTAACGAGGATTTTTCATTAGTTATAGTTTTTTATCTAGAGTTTTAATTTCACTAGGAGCTAGAAGTGTTTTTAGATTTTGATTCTTCTTAAAAATAAAGCGAGGTTTTTCTTCTAAAATATGTTTTAATATCGGATCATGTTTAAGTATCTTAAATTTTTATCTATCTCTCTCCTAATCATATTCGATTTTTTATTACGTTTGGAAATAAAGGAGACCTCCCTTCTTCTCTTAGAGTGTTGTTCCTTATTTGACCCTTGATGTTGATTCAAATTTTTTGTTTCAGAACTAAGAAGGTCCTCTCTATCCAAATTCTTCACCTCCTCAAGAGCCCCTTCTAATAATTTTTTTGGGGTATTCCCTCTCTTGAAATTTTCCCAACATTACATAAGCTTGTATTTGAAAATCATCCTCTACTGTACAATTGCGCTTCAAGTGGCACAATTGACCCTTAGGGATATGCTGTATCCAGGATCTGTGGTGTCCACTATCATAGTGCAAATAATTATTTACATCTACGTCTTTTATATATGCACTATCCAACAAAAAATTCTGTAATTCCAGAGTGACCTCTCCATCATCCGCCAAAAAACCCTTGACAGCATTTATCCCCGCAACGTGTGGTATATGCGTAATACCTTCGTACATACACTGGAGGGGACGTGCCTGCCATATGAAATCCATAATTATGCTCTGAGGGCAGGGTGAGGCATTTAAATCGTACAGTATGTGCGTGCTAAGTGTCGTAACTATGTAATGAGCTTACGGAATCCCGCGGTTATGCACAGAAAAGTTAGGGTAGGTTTTGCTGAGCATAAGAAGGCAAAAGTAAGTACGACCAAGAGGCATGCCGAGGGGAGTGCATCATAGGTATGCCGGCGTAAATATGCTACACACATGAGTGTCTCATCAGCATAGGTATTCACTTAATAGATCAGGAACATTCGCAAAAAAAGGGGATGATGTGATGGTCAGAATATTTTTGTAACGATGTACTATCCATCCAATGTCTAGTCTCATCTTTCAATAGGTTTTCTAATTTATATAGAAACCTTATTTGTGTAGCTTCTTCATTAATTGGTTCATTTTCCATCACATCAATTATTCCCAAAGAGCTGTTTGCGTCTCCTAAGTCTCTCCATATAGTTTGTAGAAATAGCTTCATGACAGGGGAATACTGGGAGCTAGAGAGACATGATGGGGAATACTGGGGAGCAGGAGACACATGATAGGAGATAAAAGGGAGCTAGAGACACATGATAGAAAATACTGGGAGCTGGAGACACATGATGGAGAATACTGTGGAGGCTGGAGAAACATGATGGGGAATACTGGGGGGCTGGAAACACATGATAGTGGAATATTGGGAGCTGGAGAAACATGATGGGGATACATGATAGGGAATACTGGAAGGCTAAACACATGACAGAGGAATACTGGGAGCTGGAAAGACATGATGGGGAATACTGGAAGAGCTGGAGACACATGATAGGGAATACTGAGGAGGCTGGAGAGACATGATTGGGAATACTGGGGGGCTGGAAACATAATGGGGGAATACTGGGAGCTGGAGAAGCATGATGGGGAATACTGGGGGATATGGAGAGAAATGATGGGGAATAGTGGGGAAACTGGAGATAGATGATGGGGAATACTGGGAGCTGGAGTCCCGTGATCGGGAATATTTGGACCTGGAGAGACACGAATGGGAATACTGAGGAGGCTGGAGAGACATGACAGAAGATACTGGAAGCTGGAAACACATGATGGGGAATACTGATGAGGCTGGAGAGACAAGATGGGGACCTAGAACCTAGAATATTACAACATCATTTTTTTCATAGTACATTTATCTATTTATGTATACTACCTTTACAATCACTGCCATCACTTGCACTAATTAACAAAAAATATCTATGACCCCGCAAAGAAGGTTCTTTTGATTTGATATATCGCTTATAAAACATTATTGAACTGTTTAAGTCTGAAAGAGAAAGTATAATTCTCTGATTCTATGTTACAGGACTTCTCTTGGGCTGCACCCACTCTTTGGAATGGGATGCAGTTGCCGCCTTGAAACGCTGTTTTCGAAATAGAGACAGACGAAAGCTAAATGTTGTCTGTCTCTGTTTAAAAAATAGCGCTAATTGCTGATCGGCATACTTCCCTATTCATTCAGTCGGAAACCACTGCTAAAGACCCATCGCACCACCACAAACCCACCACGGACAGTTAATACTTGGGGAGTTTTAGGGTTAGAAATCTATGGGGAGTTTTATGGATAGGCTGCGGTGAGGAGAGTCTTAAGGTAAGGCTGTGGGTAGGGGAATCTTAGGTTTAGGGAAGGGAGGGTTAGGATAAGCATAAGAATAAGGGTTTGGGTTACATTAATACTCACCATTTGCTGCTGTATCTTTCTGCAGCGGATTTATTGCTTCTTCCCTGCAAGACAGAAGCAATTGATTTCCCAGCCAGTTCTCCTGGCTGGGAGAAAATGGCCCTTTCGAAAAAAGGCTGTTCTCAGCAGCAACCTACACTCCTCTGGAATAACCTTCCTTGCCCATTAAGACAATCCTCTACTCTTCAAAGACCTGATTCACCCTTAAGAGTGAGTTAGGTGTGATCAGATGCACCAGATCCTGCCTCTACCAGATCCTGCCTCTTTCAGCCCCTAACCCGCCCCCCGTTTTTAGGTACAATTGCCATAGGGCTAACTTACCTAGCTGTGCAATGTCCGTACGAACATTGCCTCTCCCCGCCTCCCCCTGCCCGTCCTGGCTAATCTAAATCCCTCCCCCCTCCCACTTCCTAAGCACACCCCAAGGTGACATTACACCGCATCTTTCTACTTAAAGTACCCCATGCGGTCTTTAACTGGTACATAGATAGCATAAATGACCTACTACGCATGCATAGTAGGTCATTTTGGCAAAATACGCATTTAAGAAGCACAAGCTTCTTAAGTGTGATTCAGACCCCAAATTTTCAAGCACTCCCTTAAAACTCACCTATTCTGACAAGCTGACCAGATTCCTCAACCTAAACCTTAACATTTGTCTACCCTATTTACAACTACTTTGCTATCTGGTTTTCCTGGTGACTGGATCTTACAGAGCACTGAGCACTTTTACCATACAACCTGGCTGGTCCATTGCGGGATATAAAGGAATTGTCCTTATGTATCAATCACAATGTCCTGTAGAGTCTATACTTGGGGTCAGGGCCCTCTTACCTATGCAGACTGTCTCTTACCACTTATTCTTATTATAATGATTGTTAACGTTGTAAAGCGCTAAGTAATCTGATGGTGCTATATAAAAACCTGTAAATAAATTAATAGATATGTATGAATAGGTGGTACTATATGCCTTAGTACAGAGATCATATTACAAGCAAACATACATTTAAAATAAATAAACTTCCTCCATGTCCTATTGGACTATGTGTGTTGGTGAGAATCGAGTAATACAGTTCTTCCCAACTATCACCTCTGCTAGAAAAAAGAAGACTTAATCAGGATGACTAAAACCAATCGGATCAGTGCTGGATTTAGGGCGGTATCCGGTATTATGCCATGCCACTACTTTTCCCACTTACTTATTCTAAACAATATAAATCTCCATTAACTTTTACTATTTTCTATGTTTCCATACCACCACTAAGAGGTTGACTGGCTCAGGCCCCATAGCAAGGATGGATGGGGATTGGACACATACCTCCTTGTCTAGCGTGTGTTCTGTGTGGTCGCTGGTAGCTTAACACAGTGCTTGTCACTATGTGTATGCGTGCTCTCAACAATTGACAATGTCTTTATAAACAGTCCTTAGCACTCATACATGGAGTACTGAGCACAGTTGTAAACTGTCAGCCTCTTAGACTTCCATGAGTGCAAGGTAGGTGGACTGCTACCTCTCCCCTCTCCTACAGTCCCCCCTCCTCTGGGTCCATTTGCAGCTGCACCAACTGCACCGCTAGTTATGCCACTGCTTCCACTTTTAACTCTGAGTGTTACCATTGTTTTTGGCTAAACCTTTAGGTTGCGCCTTTTAAATATTAAGCTGCAAGAACATTAAGTAGGTACTCCCCTAGGGAATTCATCCTTGGTGCTGAATGGTGTAGGGCTGTTTGGAATCTTGTCCAGAGAGTAGGGGGATTCAACAAAATCCATCATGTTAAATTTGCTGTGACCAACACTAGGATATCAGCACAAAGGTGAACCTCATGCTGATTAAATAAAATATTATAATAATATTTTTCCTAATAAACCATTAACATCAGTGGCTTATAGGCTTCTGTGGATGCAGGAGGTTTATCTGCTATGGAGCCGGATTAGAGTGGGCCCATAGCAGCTGCATACTCTGCATTAACTGAACTCTAAGCAAGTGGCTGGCAACTTGAGGCAGCACTCAGCACTCCATGTATGAGTTCTGAGCACTGTTTATAAGTAATATAGTAGTTTATGTACATCTCTCTCTGTTTAGGTGATTGGTAGACTGCTTTGTCTGTGTGTCATAGAGTTCAGTTGCTATTACTCTGGTTCCTGCTTTAATACCTGTAAGATTGTCTCAAGGTACCTGATACATGACATATAGGACCGTATTCAGACTTCCGTTGGCGATCGGGCCACAAATATACGCAACTAAGTGGCAGGTTGGAGCAGGTTACACCCACCAGAAAAACAGTCACAACCCTCGCAACCTCTGGCTGGACATAAACTTACACCTGCATTGACTTGCCCTATCTGGACGCACTTACTTCCGGCCTTATGTGTATTAGTTGCGCATATTTACAGCCCTAACCCTGTAAGCATGCCCACTTTCCCTCATCTCAATGCCTCCCCCTGCCCATTTCTATGCAAATCCTTAGGTGCGTATATTTCTGCCGCACTTAGGGTCGGATTCTTCCCCGCCCGATTCACAAGTCCGACCCTTAGCTATTTCCGACCTTAACTTCAACGTAGACTGCATATCACTATTACTACGCATGTGCAGTTGCTGCAAAATCGATCTGATCCTAAATATACGCACGGAACTTTCGTTAATTTTGTATCTCTGAAAATGGCCCATAGTCTGCTGGGTCCTGTTTTATTAACTATGCATTTGGCATCCACGATTACTGGCAGTGAACTCATTAACATCTGGTATACAACCTATACTTGCTTACAGTTTTCTACAGATTGCATCTCCTGCCAAATGCTATGATGCTTACAATACTACTGAGTCTCTCTGGTTCCATCTTTGTAAGTGCTTTGTATTATCCCACCATTGTGCTTTGGCCGGTAAAAGGCCGACAGATTCAGAGAGACGTCCGGATAATTTAGGACTGATTTACGCATTGGAACGGAATGAGTCCCGCATGCGTGGCTAGAGGGGCAAGATATTTAATGCAAATTAACTCAACACATGTTATTAATGTACAGTATGGGCGTTCCAACACAGTTAGGACTGATTCACAAGTAGCTGTACCTTGCAGAAACTCACATAGGCAAGGGAAAAGTTATGGTAGCCCTCGACCACTTGTAAGTAAGGTGAGCCGTATTGTTTGCTCTGAGCCTATGCGTCCTATCTACCCAATCTTAGCACACACCTGCTGTGTGTTTCTAATTATTGGATGTGTATGTTTAATTAACTTTAAAAAACACTTACCGATTTAATCCTATGCTGTTTATACATATTGTGCAACACTTAAACATTTTAGAGAAAACATTTCTTTTTTTTGAAGTTTGTTTATTTGTAATAAATTCTTTCTTTGGTTTTACAAAGAAGTAAGAAACAAGACAACATATTGCATACAGAGTCAAGTCTAAAGTGATTCTTATATTTCCTCATAAGTTTGTTTATTTGTAAGTTTTATTCATACATTTATTTCAACGCATAATTTTTGTTTGTATTGTTAAATGTATTGAGCCGGATCCAGAACTACGTCCGTCTTCCATAGACGGACGTAGTTTAATAAACAGTAGCTACTGCACATGTGTAGTAGCTATTGCACGTAATCTGCCTATCGTTTCGATACGTAGATTGCGTATATGCGGTCTTTTGTAATTTATTATGCATGATTTTTTTGGGTCATATTAAACAAATATAAAAGTCAAATAATGTTTCATTATCCTTCCAACACATGGATGTTTGTCTTGATTTTTACCATTGAAAAAAATCAATTCAATCAGAATATACGATATAGAGCTGCACAATCCTAAGCAAGGGGTTACTACCAAAGAGTAAACAAACAAGCAATAGGAGATTTGATTGGCGCTAATATGTTATATAGAAAGACAGATATAGGTAAATATTCCGTAATAAATTTTAATATTAAAAAACAGCATAAAAATACTATAAGAATAACTAGTCTGAGCTGCTGTAGATATGTGTGTCGACCGGTCACACTAACCTATTAGTTGCTAAAAAGCAAACTGGAAACATACATAGAAACAATATTGCCAACCGAGGTTGTTGAAAGATGTATTTATCCACAATACCTGGTTGTATTACCAATTGATTAAGCTAGCCAGCAAAGTTAAATTCATATAAACACAAGGAGTAAGTCCGTTCCTCCAATGAGGTGAAACAACAATTGTTAATTGCCTGAAGTGGAAGTACCACGGAGAAAATGTAAAAATCTATGGCTGTAAGGGCTGGTATGGGCCCACAGTTTAAGCTGGTAATTAGATAACTCCGCTCGCAAAGAGACACATAGGGCCTGATCCAGACCTATGCGGATGCGCTGTGCTTACTAAAGCACAGCGTATCGGCGTTCACTTTCCCCGACACTCCCCCTGTGCGGGCGTATGGCCCCTTCCTTACGCCGG
>WWET01001532.1:24475-48056 GCA_011038615.1 Limnodynastes dumerilii | reverse complement strand
CTCACGGTGCACTTCCCATTGGCTCGGTCACGCTACTATGCTGTATGTCAGCGCCACGTTGTCTTTGGAGGCTGGTTCCTACAGGGCTCTCTCATTGGCCAGCCTCCTATGTAAATAGTCTGCGCCTGCACTCCATGCCCGCCGGTTATAGCTTCTGCTGCCCCGTGCTTCTTGCTGTTTCTACTTTCTTTGATCTTCTTGCTATTTTTGCTATCTCGAGTGCCCCATCGTTGTCCTTCCTCGTTCCTGCCTGTTAATCCATTTTTGTCTCATTGCCTTATCTGCTCCTTGTTGTTTATCCCCAATTGTGTTAACCCTTCCACTCCTGTCTGCTTGTTAGTGTTATCCCTTAGGGGATTTCTTGCTGGTGTGAGTGACGTGTGAATCTCCTAGTTAGTCTCGTTTGTCTGTCCGGTGTTGTCTTTCAGTCAGTCTGTTTAGTGTTTCCTGTTGTTTGTTCAGTGCAGTCTCTTCTGTACTGCTGCACACACTTCCCTCCTGCCTTCCTCCATTCCCTCTTGGTCCCATTTCCTCTTCCGGGTTTCCTCTAAGGTGTGTATCCTGAAGAAGTCTTACCAGCTCCAGTCTATCCCCACCATCAGGGGCTCTAGCGAACACTCAGACGGACGCAGGCTCTGCATACTGGTGAGTAACCCGTTTCATCTCCCTTCTTGTCTCAGGTCACCCTGGTACTCTGTCAAAGTAAAACCAGGGTACCTTAACAATTATATAAAAGTCCAGAATTTTTGGCTGCTTCCCGGAGGCAACTAGTTCCGACACTTGAAAAGCCCCGAAGAAAGCTAAGGAGAAGGCCAATCTAAATAAACGACATTCAAAGTCATCAAAAGCAACTTTTGGAACTATTTTAATAAGCTGCTTCAAAATATCTAAATCAATGTGACGCCTTCTATCTTCCTCCACTCTATGTGTACACGACCAACCTTTTAAAATTCTTGAAATTAAGAAACCTTTTGTAAAATAAAAAATAGGGGGGTGTACCACTTTAAAAGCGCTCTGACACCTTGGCAGCAGCCCTCATGAACAAGGAGTCCCAATCCTTAAGGCAGAAAAAAGTATACAAGAACGGTGATGAGAAACAGCGCTGGTGAAAAAAGCTATAATAAATATGCCCTATATTATTAAACCAACAATGTAACCAACAGTATAACAAAGTGAATAAGTCCAGATAAGAATAAACCACTATAACGCAAGCAGCGGCACACAGGATAAACAGTTCCGCATCACAGTTGCCAGTCAGAAGCCCATCGATATCCTGAAGTGACGGCCAAACGGCATCAGCAATTATGGCAGCCCAAGAAAACAGCTGGTACACAAGAGCAATGTTGTCCGTGTCCATAGAAATCATCACCTAGGCCCTTAAATACATACTTTATGTGTTTAAGAATGGTGATGAGAAACAGCGCTGGTGAAAAAAAGTATAATAAATATGCGAATGTGAAATAAACGAGATATAGTGCAGAAATTCCCCTCATATAACAAAGACCCAACCAAAAACCAAGTGATTTAAAACACTCAACTTTTACTGGATACAATTAAAATCGAATAACACAATAAAACAAGCCTAGGGTGGGCAAGAGGAACTTTCCATACCCCAGATCTGCAGAGGTATCGGTGACAGTCAATCCAAGTTGACCGTAGGGACGTCTCCTCTACGGGCAGTGGGAGCCGGCTTGATGGTGAAGGAAGAATCCGGGAAGATGAACGTCCGACGTGCTCTAGATGAAATAAGCCCTGCAGTACTGCGGCGGAAGTCCTTGGCAACACACCTGGCAGCTGATGATCACTTGACGTGTTTCAGAGGTCTCTCCTTTTGAGAAAGAAGGAAGAAGGTGCCTGTTGCATGTCAGTATTAGTGCTAGAAATAATGGCAATACTTTGATGTGACCCTTCACCCACTTGCTCGTTGCCTAAGGGGTAATCCTCCAAGTCATATTACCCACATTAGACACAGCTCTTTGACCACATGGAATATTAGAACCCCCAGCCCCAGAAGTTAATTCACTGCCAGGGGTCTCCTCCACCACACTGATAACATCATCCTCAAAGTCTCCAAAATAACTCACATCCTCATAATATGGAGCATTTACAGTACTTCTAGCATGCACATTACTTCCTCTAGAATGCCCTGATGCATTGCCCCTGCTGCCCCGTCTCCTACCCCTCACTGATGCCTGGCCTCTGTTAGATCCCACTTGAACGCTGTAAGCAGTGGCAGATCCCCACTGAAGTCCGTGTTGCCCCGCGCTGGAGAGCCGACAGCTCACGTTCTCATGAGCTACCGGTTCCTCCGTTGTATCGGGGCCGCCATATTAGATGCCCCCACTTCCGACGCCTGCTGACTGATGTCAGCAGCGCCATAAGCAGCCACAGTGTCGCGCGAGGGCATGGCCGAAGAGGACGTGCGCATGTGTGCAGCAGCGCGCCCGTCCACTCCCTGCTAACGCAGCCCACCAACAATTTTCCAAAAGAGGAGGAGAGCAAAGCACACAACACAATATCAAAAACATGTCACCTGACCCAAACACCTCCCAACTCACTACCTAACCAATCAACCATTTCACATTAACATATTCTAGAACAATCCTAACTGACATGCCTGCTGTGTATTGTGGCCCAACTGGTCGTTTATGCAACTTCGCCCTTACACAGTACTCCCTAACTGTGCACTGCTAGACCTCAGCACAGCACTTTATATAAGGAGCTAAATGCTGATGTCATAGCCACTCCCTCTGGAGGAGGAGATAGCACAAAGCATCTGTTCTAAAGATTATTAAGATTCAAACAAAGCAATTTCACATGAGATGGAGTTTATTGGTTAACGTGATTGCTATATGATACAGACTTTGGGCCGAATTCTCAACAATGTACGTCTTTCAACATACGTCCCTCATTTGCCGATTTTAGCTGCATAGTAACTATTTTATGTAATCTACGTAGTGTTTACCTATGTAGATTGCGTATATGCAATCTTTAACTAAATGCTACGTAGACTACGTAAAAATAGTACGTAGATTACCGTACAAATAAACTTACCATTCGCAACATAAGGTTTCAGTTCAGGGAAAATCAATTGCTTCTCCTCCTCTAGGCAGAAGCAATCGATTTCCCAATGCATTAAAAATGCCCTGGAATGGCAACCCACACTCTGATTGGTGGGGGGCTCTTGTCTTTACAAGGACTGGTGGATGGATGGAGTGATTCACTAATCACAATGTAGTTCAGAAGCAGCAGGATAGCAC
This sequence comes from Limnodynastes dumerilii, assembly GCA_011038615.1. Classification (NCBI taxonomy): domain Eukaryota; kingdom Metazoa; phylum Chordata; class Amphibia; order Anura; family Limnodynastidae; genus Limnodynastes; species Limnodynastes dumerilii. Next base: position 44,796 of record WWET01001532.1, on the reverse strand, counting down.
AGGTGAAGCATCTGATGCCTGACTGTTAATGAGGTAACGAGAGGGAGGGAGGGAGAAATTAATCTTGCACATGAGCTCATTCATTTATTAAAACAAACCTGAGTGCAAAAATGTACATGAATTTAAAAAAATTTAATGAATAGAAATCAAAACCTGGATCACAATGGTTTGGCTACATTTCACATTGAGTAAGCCACTAGTGCTCATTATACTGTATGTAGATAGACACATGTGGAATATCACTTGTTACTGATGACTTTCTTCTGATTTAACCTATACGGTTATGGTGATTTAATGCACTTCATATGAAGCCACTATACGGCAATTCATTCTAAAACCACATCACAGGGTCAGGCATTCTTAGAATCATTACATATTGGCAAGCAATGAAAAAAGTTTGTGATGTGTGCTGTACAGTAAATGTATTGTTTATCTTTGTGTTTACTAAAGCATGTGTGTTTGATTTTTGTAAGATGCTCATATTTATCTATATGGATATAATAAATCATACCAAAGGGTGACCTTTCTGCTCACTCGTACTTACTTTTATATATCACACAATGTATTTTAAACAATTAAATAAATCAATGTCATCTGAACCACATTTAGGACATTGATGTGTGGATGCAATTGTATATGATCTATATAGAGATACATAACCCCTATGATATATACGTATTAAAGAACATTTCTCTATATTGCATGGAGGTCCTCGGTGTGCAAGATTTATTTAGCAAGTTAATCAATGTGGTGCAGTTGTGGAAATAATTGCATGCACATATTTAAACCTGACATGGATTTGCTATTAAACGATCAACAGCTGATACCTTCCCACACAGCAGGCACAATAACCACAATAAAGTCATTTCAGAAATTAAGACACCAACAACTGTTGGCTTTTTAAAAGGGGACATAGGTTTATTGAAATATCAAAGTGGAGGAATTAGAGGACAACTATTAAATTTAGGTTTGAGCAAGGTGGCAAATAGCAGGTAGGTGTCACCACAGGAACTTAAAATGACAACAATGAGTTATCAATAAAGGCGCCCCCCCCCCCATAATACCCCCCGGCTTCACCTCTCACTTGCATACCTCACCTTGACAAAGGAGGCAGACCAGGTCCCGTCACGGGACATGTGGCCCAGCATTAGCCTCTGTTAACCATATATTTTATCCCCCCATCTTTTTTAAGTGTGCCAATACAAATACTGTGACACACCTCTACCGCTAACTTATGCCCAATCAGTGAAAGAAAATTAAACATGTTAACAATACATCCTAACTCAAGGGAGGGAGGGTAATGCTCATCAAAAGTGGGTGACCACCAGACCCTAACAACTCACTATATAAATTTGGTCACCTGACATAAACCACCCCCTCTCCAACCAACCAATCAAAACTACCCCCTTATTTACATAACTCCAGAACATTACTAACACACATGCCTGCTGTATGGCCCAGCATTAATTTGAAGGGTGCACCTCTGTTAACAAGATATTTTATCCCCTATCTTTTTTAACTGTGCCAACATAAACACGGTGACACAACAACTCTACTGCCACAGCAAGGTACCTTTAAGTACCCTCGCCCGCCACAGAACAACCCCTCAACACCCCCAACAAATCCTCCACTAAAATCTGCATCCCATCATCAGACATATGAATGCCATCTGCTCTATAGAGCACAGGACAGTCATGACATAACCGTGGATGCATAATTACCAGTCTCCCCAAATGTTTAACAAAATTAGACAAGGACCAATTAAGTCTCCTCCTTGCCTTGTCCAAACTCTTAAGGGACCTTGAACTCCTCCAAACTTGGCTGGGCAAAATATTAGACCAAGCCAAAGGTAACTCAGGAAAAAGGGTTTGAATGGCCAATAGATCATGTTTAATCGCCAACCCAAGAGCACATAATGTTATATTGCCTAAATCGTTCCCACCCAAGTGGACAATTAAGAAATCCGAGGCACCATAATCCTTAACCAACCTACAAAACGTAAAACAACTCCCAATTCATACCTCTAAATCCCAACCAATCAATTTGCCAATCTAATGGGCCAAACAACGAGGTATTACAATAAAAAAAACTGACATGCCCAGAACACATATGAGTGCCCAAGGATCCAGACCCTACAGTCTTGAGGCACAACACTTGAAATAAAAGAAAAATGATCAAACAAGTCAATAACCAATTACTTCTAATAAAATGAACTTGGAAAAAACCTACCTTCCCAATTCTAAGCAATACAACCACAATTGCATTCATGGCCCATCCAGACATAAAGACAAAGGGTTACACAAAAGGGTAGGGGAGAAGAGACCCCATGTATGCAATCTACGTAACAAAATGCTATGTTGATAACGTAAAATAGTTACTACGCATACGTAGTAGCTAGATTTGTAAAATTAGGCACGTATTTAAAAAAAATACGGGGTTGTGAATCCAGCCCTATGTCAATATGCCTTTTAGAATCCCCCAAAATTCAGCTGCTTCCTTGCCCATCCTTTAAGAATCCTTGAATTTTCAAAAACCCTTTGTGAAATACACCCCCCTTTTAATTAAGCAAAATAAGAGACCCCTGCAAGAAGGGAAGACATGGACGCTCTGGACCTACCATCCCTAAAATGCTGGCAAAGCCACTGAACGCTCGGTCTTATACTGTTCTCATGCGCGTTGACACACCCGCAAAGTGGCCAGAGCAAGGAGTCCAATGCCAAGTCCTCTAAGCCGGCTGCACAATCTGCCAGAGATGACAAGGACACCAAAGTCCATTCTGCAAAGCATTCGGTGCCAGCTCCCTAAATTTAGGCCAATTAAAATGTGACAACGCGTCAGGGATGCAGTTAGAAACCCCCTAAACAAGTTTAACTCTAAAAACAATGTTAAACTGTAAACATCTGAGTTCCAAATATCTAAGCAGCCGTATAGCAGGGAGTGACGGTGCTCTCTGCCCATTGATTGCCTGGACCACCCCCAAATTGTCGCACCAAAAAATTATACTCTTATTCTAAAGGAAATGAACCCATAACTCAATGGCCACAACAATAGGGAACAGCTCAAGAACCAATAAATTGGCTGGGATTCCAGAATCAAACCATGTCTGAGGCCAAGAGGCTTCACACAAAGCCCCTTGAAAATATGCCCTAAAACCTGTTGAACCCGTGGCATCAGTGAAAAGCTCCAAATCGCCATTTCATGAAGCCGCTGAATTCCAAATCCTAACACCATTAAAAGAATCCAAAAACATGACCCAAACTTCCATATCCTCCCAAAGCCTCTCCAGATACATGGACAAAATGATGAGGTCGCTTGACACCCACTGTAACTCTTTCCAGTCTACAAAAATTTTTGCTAAGCGGGATATCCCTACAGGCAAAGTTTAACAGCCCAAGCAAGGACTGCACTTTCTTTAAAATAATCCGACGCCAGCCGCGCAACTCAAGCAACAAAACCTTAAGCTTCAAAACCTTGTCAGATGGCAAATGTCAGGACCCCGCCACAGTATCAATATCGATTCCCAAAAATTAAAGACATGTAGTAGGGCCCTCCGTTTTGTCATCCGCCACAGGAACACCAAAATGCCCAAAAAAAGTGCTTTTGTCAGGAAAAAGCACTGCCTTACAAACATCAGAATCACCAGGACCGACGAAAAGAAAATCATCTATATAGTGGGCGATACAATCATGATGTACACCAATCTAAAGACACCAATGCAAAAAGGAACCAAACTTTTTGAACAGAGCGCAAGAAATGGAACAGCCAGTAGGCAAACATCTATCCACAAAATATCCTGATGGATGACAAAAGGCCATAAAAACAAAAGAGTCAGGATGAAGGGGCAAAATCCAAAAAGCCGATTCAATGTCCAGCATAGCCATAAGTGCCCCAGGGCCACAGGACCAAACCAATTCCAGCGCCTGCTCGAAAATCTGGTACTTAACTGAACACGCCTCAGCATTAATAGCGTCATTCACTGAAGAGCCCTCAGGATAAGACAAGTGTTGGATTAATCTAAACTTGCCCAGAACCTTCTTCAGAACCACCCTCACTGGTGAAATAACAAGACCCGGTATGGGAGGAACCGAAAAAGGCCCCGACATCCTATCCAATTCTACCTTCTTCACGAGTGGATTTCAGATTCCGCGGACAACCAGTGTTAACCAGCCCAACAATGGGCAACTTAAAACCAGAACAAAAACCATTATAAATGAACTTAGCATCCTCCCTATTAACATAAACTTTCAGCCAACTAACCATAGCTTCCATCCTGATAGGAGAGGAAGCTTTAACTAATTTACCGGGTGTAAGGATTGGGCTTAGAACTGGACATGGACTGCATTTCCTTGTGGTAACTGTGAAATTGAAACCATAAAACTGCCTATACCCTAGACTCTAAGTAGCAAGCTGAAAATAACTCCCTAACCAATTAGAAAACGATTAAGACTCTTCTCCCATCCCCACTTTCACTTTAGTAGCAGCTAAAGTCTCCTTACCAGTTTGCGTGACCCCAAACATATCAACAAATTGACGCCGCTTAATTCTCTCCCTAGTGGAATTCCTAACATCCCACGTAATGACCATATTGTTGCAAAGAATGGGAAGGGGTCCTGGCCGTTTTTTGGAAATCTTACAAACACTTTTACCACCTGTCTTTCCTTTAGCTTTCCCAGCCTTACCTTTTAAAGTCTTTTTTAACAACTTCAAAATTTTAGTCGGACGAATCTGTGTCGCAGAGGGATCAACGCTAGAACTAACACTAGTCTTAGACCTATCCTCAATCTCCGTTACATGCCCATCAGTTTGCTCACCTGGATCCAAGAGACATCCTGACCTGGACACAGTCTGCTGCACCACAGGATCAGTACCACGAGAAGGTCTCTCCTACGGATCCAATTCCTCTGCCATTTCCAACCTAACTTGAGCTAACACATTTCCACGCACTGAAATCTCCAAATTTGAAACATTAACATTAGAACCTGGCCCTGACACACCCATGGCCCCCCTGGTCCGCTTCCTGCCAGCACCTCCATCTGTCTTGTGCAACTGCCCAGGCACTTGCTGACCTGGAGACCTAAAGGGTAAATTCTGATAAGGCCATGGCACAAAATGACCAGTCTGAGGTAGGGAAGCTCCAAAAGGCCCAGTTAACACAAGGAATGTCCCATATTGACACTGCTGATGAGAAGGAGCTGATGAAAAATACGGCCATGAACCAGTCTGAAATTTGGGTGGTGGGAAAGGCCATTGAGAACTGGACCCAGAGTGATCCGATTGGGTGCTGTTAACTGGGCCACCAAATCCAAAATGTGAATAAGGGGGTAAATTAGGGAGGGGGAGAGGGTGAACTTGATACCCCTCTGACTGTTTTGAAACAGTAAATCTCCAGGTTTACAGCTACCGGCGTATCAGGGATTAAATTAATGCTGTCAAGTGACAAACCATCCTCCAATAAATTGTCCTCCAAATCTCCCACATCACCCTCAAATGCAACATGGTGCTGCTAACAGGCAATAAAATGCCAACAGATCCCCCTTCAGATCCATGCTCACAGCTGGCACAGCAGAAGGAGCAAGGCTGGCAGCTCTAACCGAAAGAAACTGCCTACTGGTCCATTTGCGAGGGCCACCATGACAGGCGCCCCCACATCGGGCAAATGCTGCCTGACATCAGCTGCGCCAGAACTGGGCACACCGACGCATGTGGCCGCACCAGCAGAAGCAAAGCGCGCACGCATCCGCGCTCACCCTGCCCTTCCGCCTTGAAAGAAGGAGGCATGAGCCTCCAACACCCTAGAAACGGGGCCCTGTTCCTCCTTCTTCCAGGAAACGCAGGGGAAAACTGCTGTGCTGCACCAGACGTGCCATCACAACCAGAAACCACACCACCACTGTAAATAAAAGAGAACAGGAGAGAATAAAGAAATTAAGAAAGAAAAGTATAAAAAAAACACAGGACAACAAAAGAAGAATAACAGGTAAGTGAATAAAAACGCTCATCAAAAGTGGGTGAACACCAGACCCTGACAACCCACTATATAAACACAGAATGGAAGTTGCTCAATCAATTTATAGGTAAATACAAGCAGGTACATATATAAACTTGGTCACCTGACATAAACCCCCACCTCTCCTACAAACCAATCAAAACTACCCCCTTATTTATATAACTCCAGAACATTCCTAACACACATGCCTACGGTATGTGAATGCCCAGCTGGTCGTTTATATCACCTTACACTCAGGGCCGCCATCAGGGGGGACAGCCGGGCCTAATGTCCTGGGCCCGGACAGAGAGGGGGCCTGGGATTACAGATCCAAAGGTCCACCGCGTCTCCCACAACCTCTCCATGGGCTGGAGAGTTTAGTTGCTGGGCCGGCAGTCAGCGCTCCTCCTTTTCTGTCCCATCTACTGTATAAGTATAAGTCGATAATAACAATGCCTGTATGTGTGTGAGCACTGATTGTACACACATGCAGGATACCTGTATCATCAGTTGTTTTCTCCTTCATCTCCTGCATATAAACGGCAGATTATACAGATATCTTGCATGTGTTTACAATCAATGCTCACACACATTCAGGCATCATTATTGCTGACTTCTACTCATAGATGGGGAGAAGCCTCTGCTTCTACTCCCTTAATCAGTTGTCCGGTGAATCAAGAGACAGGGGGGAGGGAAGACAGTAGAAAGTAAATAAATGAGAGACGGCATTAAGGAACGATGGGGGATGGGTCAAGAGAACAGTGTGGTGGGCTAAACAGTACAGTAGGAGAGGTATTAAATACAGAGAACAGCGGGGGATGGGCTAAAGAGAACAGTTAGAAGAGATGTAAAAAGAGAATATTGGGGAAAGAGGGGTATAGAGGAAGCAGTGTAGTGAGAGGGGTATAGATAGAGCAGTGTGGTGAGAGAAGTATAGAGGAAGCAGTGTAATTAGAGGGGTATAGAGGGAGCAGTGTAATGAGAGGGGTATAGAGAGAGCAGTGTAGTGAGAGAAGTATAGAGGAAGCAGTGTTATGAGAGGGGTATAGAGGGAGCAGTGTAATGAGAGGGGTATAGAGGGAGCAGTGTAGTGAGAGTGGTATAGAGGGAGCAGAGTAGTGACAGGGGTATAGAGAGAGAACAGTGTAGTGAGAGTGGTATAGAGAAAGCAGTGTAGTGAGAGGGGTATAGAGGAAGCAGTGTAGTGAGAGGGGTATAGAATAAGGGAAGGAAGTCAAAAGAAAATGAAAGAAAAATACAAGATCCGCACCTGCCTCTACTGTCTGACCGCAAGACTGAACCTCCAAAGCAGTACCAGCCCAACCTTAACTCCACCATTCCTCCCCATTGCAGAGTGAGAGTGCCGGCCTTGATGAGAAGAAGGTCAGGGGAGGTGACAGCACTATGACCCAGCAAAAGGTAAGTGGTATTTCTTTACTTTTAACTCTTACTGTTTGATAATTATATCATTGGGGTGAGGTTTGTTGCTAATTTAAACTTACTTACTACAAATTTAGTTTAGTTTTTGTCAATATCCATTTTTTGGAACTTGGGGGGGGGGGCCTCCATATTTTGTCAGTGCCGGGATCCACAATTTCTGATGGCGGCTCTGATTACACTTAATCAGTGCTCGGTTATTTATTCTAGAATATCTCTCAGATATTGGCACTGGTTTGCTTAAAAAAGTATCCAAACTATTTTTGCCAATTATGTTCTGACAGAGCCCTCGTGACAGTATATATATAATGCTGTGCTTGTATGAAAGCCAAAGGATAATGTTAAAGAAATGGGAACTTCTCTGAAGCCTGGTAAAAAAGGAATATCTCACGAAGGGGTAGGTCATCTTGAAATTCAGTATTAGAGAAAAAAGGGTAATAAAGGGACTTATAAGAATTTAGCTTATGTTTATGTCTAAGGATGTGCCATAATTTGCATGTATGCCACAATAAAGGGTTGTCTTGGATTTGTGGTGGGATCTCCTAGTCATGTTGGTGGAGGAAGGCTTATCACCCAGGCTTATATCACTTCTGCTTCGCTGAGGAGAAGCAATCGGGCATCCAAAGACGGAAGATACAGCAGTGAATGGTTAGAATTAATGTAACCCTTATCCTAATCCTTACCCTAACCCTAAGCCTCCCTTTTCATTACCCTAACCCTCTCCTCCCCGCAGCCTAAACCCTAAGACTCCCATTCTTACAGCCTGACCCTAAGATTCCCCTCCCCACAGCCTAATCCTAAGACTCCCTTCTTCGCAGCCTGACCCTAAGACTACCCTCTCCACAGCCTGATCCTAAGACTCCCTTCCTCGCAGCTTAACCTTAAGACTCCCTTCCTCACAGCCTGACCCTAAGACACTGAAATTCACATTATCCTCATTTGTATTCACTCTTTTCATCTCCTGCCTATTCCTTGATTGTAAAGGTTGTTGTTATAAGTCTTGTTCTCAAAAAAAAACATATTTCTAAAAGCCATTCCATTCATGCACAGTAAACATTTACATTGAAAATAAAGTGTTTTACACGCCATAGATACATGGAATACCCAGCATTGCCATGTCTATTACAGCATACAGTGTGACTCTTACCAGTTACTCCATCAACCACATCCACATTAGTCATTGCTTCCACGTCTTATCTATAATGTATTTCCCTCCAGAAAATGGTAAAAATTATAGATGCACTCAAAAAAAAAACTAAAAGTAATATTTATACTTTTTATAAAGTTGTCATAATCCTATTATTTTCCTCGATGTAAACAGTATCTTTTTTTAATGAAAGCATAACAAATATAAAATGACAGTATGTGCTAAGATTTATACTTATTGCTAATATGCTTTTCCAAACATATTTCTGCTTGTCACATATATTTCCTTTGTGGTGTCAGAATGTAAAATTGTATCCTAAGGGGATGGAAACAAGAATTTTATATAGGTCGAGCCCTAACCCTCCCCTTCTATTACTGTAATGCTGGAAAAACATACAAACAGTAGAAGCCTAACAAAAATATAATTTTATTATCAAATTATGAGCATAACCATTATATTAACAGCTATAACTGTAAATACTTAATTAAGTTTACCATTATTTTATCTATGTGAAAACAAAATAAAATGTCAGTGTATTATTGGATACTTAATAGTGCTCAGCACTGCTTAGTAGATGTCTACAGCAGCTACTTACAAAAGGTAAATGTCAAACCCAAATTAGACATGGATAGGATGCCACAGGCAATTGGACATTTCAATTTTACATGTTTATATTTTTTCATTTCCTGATGTCAAGTTACACCCACTGAGAAAGATTAACTGATGAAGCAGACAGACATGACCTAGCTCAGGGGTGGCCAAGCGGCTCTCGAGCCGCATGTTGCTCTTTATGGTCTGGTGTGCGGCTCCAGGACAGCAGCTGTGAACCAGAGATCTCCTTCTATATGCAATGCTTTATAACAGCAATGCACATAGGAAGAGATCTCTGATTTACCTCTGCTGTCCAGGAGCCGCAGCATCTGCAGATCAGGGATCACTAGGAGCCATCTCTGCACTGTCTGGGCTATCATTCAGCCTGTGAAAAAAAAAAAGAACAGGCAGCACAGGGGCAGCCTCCAGGGAGCCTCAGTCATCCTGCAGTGAGGAAAACACAGGCACCATCTGGCTGGACATTGAAATGGATGCACTGGGTAAGTATATGTATATGTGTAAGAAAAGAAAAAATGTGTGGTGCTGCACTAGGGGCCACAAAATCTATGTCTCCAATAAAAATAAAGGAATAATAAATAAATATATTATAAAGGGATATGTACAGGCACTCGTACAGTAAAAGATATTTATTGCATAAAACAAACCAAATAATATATATATATATAAATAAATAAATAAATAAAATGGCACACCAATGAACATTCACTAAGTAGGATAAGCACTATATAAATATGACAGAGTCAATAATAACCATAACATGAAGTAGTAGCAGCAGGTAAAAGTGGACCGTATGGCAGAAATGTCAAATGTGGATATTATAAGTGTTAATGGGCTGGAACCAGACCTTGTTAAGTGCATGAACTTAGTTACTCAAGGGCTAAACTATGTTGATTGCAGGGGAATAAATTTCATCTGTTGCAAACAGTATTAGTGTTGAGAGGTGATGTTTCCTATCCCAAGTCTAAATAACAGTGTGATAGTAAAGCTGGTCAGTATCTGTGTGCAGTAAGCAATTTAAAGATATATCCCTGCATGCAAAGAATACAATTAACTTGGCTCCAACCGAAATCAACATGGTTTAGCCCAGGAGTAACTAAGTTCATGCACTTAACAAGGTCTGGATCCAGCCCAATGTCCGTAGTATTGCCAACCTCCGTAATCCCAATTGTATAACGGGCAGAAATGTTAAAAGACACAGACAGTGAATAGAAACAGCCTTCCTATGCTAGTGGAGTGGTAGGAACAGTCTGTGACTGGCGCTGAGCAAACGGGAGAGAGGCTGGTATACCCCCGACTTTGTAGGTACATGCAGATTGGGGAGCACAGATTTCCACAGTAGTTGACAATAGATAAGCAAACCACAGGGGGCTAGTGAAGGCTCTCATACCCAGCTGTAGCCACAGACTGTTTCCAACTGCCTCTCAGCCGAGAAAGGCTGTTACACTCGCGAAGCTGTGAGTCTATGAGACGCCTGTATCTTTCTCTCCTACCCAGCGCTAGCCACAGTCTATATCTATTGATCTCTAGCCGAGGACGGCTGTTTCTCCACACTGTCTGTGTCCTTTAACATGTCAGCCTGTTATACAATTGGGATTACTGAAGTTGCCAATGCTACGTACATTAACACTTATAATATCCACATTTGACATTTCTGCCATACGGTCCACTTTTACCTGCTGCTAATACTTCATGCTATTTCCTTCCAGATTGGATTAAGTAAATTGAGATTTGGATATCCACTATTATTGGTCCACATTTTTATGGCATTAGCGGACGCGCTAAGCCAGCGGGTTATTATTGACTCTGTCATATTTATATAGTGCTTTTCCTCCTTAGTGAATGTTCATTGGTGTGCCATTTTATTTATTTATATTATTGGATTGTTTTATGCAATAAATCTCTTTTACTGTACGAGTGCCTGTACATATCCCTTTATAATATATTTATTTATTATTCCTTTATTTTTATTGGAGACATAGATTGTGTGGCCCCTAGCGCAGCACCACACCCTTCTTTCTTTTCTTCTGCACATTGGATTGGTAACCCATAGGTGCTGCAGCTCCGTGCCATAGTGTATAGTCTCCTACTTATATTAACCATTACAACTATATATATTTATTTTTCCTTAAACATAAAAAAACCACACCTGAGGGGCACCTTAGGGAATTCACATTTAACAGTAACTTTTTGGCTCTAAGGGCCGGTCTGGTTTGCCACCCCTGACCTAGCTGATTTGAAAAAAAAAGGTGTTTGCCTAATTGAAGCTAGTTGCATGATCAATAAATCATGAATCTGTTCCCTGCACAGGTTCTTACATGGAAACATAGATTGATGGCAGATAAGAACCACTCCTATCTAGTCTGCCAATTTTCTTTAACCTATGGTAACCTCAGACCCTTTGATCATTATTTTTTTTGTAAGGATACACTTATGTCTATCACAAGAATGATTAAATTTTTCTACTGTATTAGCCTTCATCACCTTTTGTTGTAAGGATTGTCCATGTATCTACCTTTTCTCTGAATTAATTTTTCTTTAAATTTTCTCTGAACCCACTTCCCATCAGTTTCCGATCATGTCTTCGTTTTCTAATATTTCTCTTCTTTTTCTGTTCCTTGTTTAAACCCATGATTGAGTATATTTGAACGTTTCTATCATGTTCCCCTTATTTTGTTATATATACTTGGGGTGGGCTTATGGCCTTATGGCAGCATAAGTCACTTAAACTCCGCATGAGAGAGGGGAGTGACAGAGGGAATTCACTCCCCTCTTCCATGTGTACTGCCTGACCCCCGTGCGTGCAGTAAACGTATAGAGGTCAGGATCCAGGGCCGTATTCAGAGATCTGTTTTAGCGGCGACTGCCGTGCGTATTTTTAGGTACGTTTTAACTGCGCATGCGTAGTCATTTTTTATACGCAGTTCACGTAGACTTTCCGCGCGGATGTTCATTACGGATGGACGTAAATGCATTGCGATTGGAAATATACGCACCTAGGAATTTACATAGAAAAGGGTGGGGGGGGGCATTTAAATGAAGGGAAGTGGGCGCAATTTTATATATACGCACGGACGGAGGACACATACGCTCCTAAGTGGCAGCGTAAAGTTAATGCCAGTGTATGGTGGCAAAAGTCTCCGACATGAAGGATTAACAAGGGCAGTGACTGGGGTTTTGGTGGGTGTAGCTTGCTCCGTAGGTGCGTATATTTGCGCTCCGATCGCAGCACGGAAGTCTGAATACGGCCCCCAGTCCATAGATACTGCTTTTGTAGAGTAAAAGTTCTTTTAGCATGTCCCTTTTATATGGCAACTTCACATTATATGGACACCCATACATGGACTTAAGTGTCCCTGTGGATCATAATAAAAATATGAAATCATATCAACCTGTCTGAGAAATATTGAGTGTTTTAGTGTTCCGTAGTGTTTGCCGATCTAGTAATCTGTATTTTATGTCAAGTCCATATATTTATATAATACTGGAAATATCTGGCGATATAATAGCCAAGTGCTCTACTAAAAACAGAAGCTGCAATCAGGGTCTCAGATTTGCTTTAAACAAGAGCTATGGCCAGTTCACCTCTGTTGCACAGCAGTGTTATATGAAAAGACATAGCATTTTTCCTATTATTTATGGGGACACTCGTTCCTGTTTATTATTCTCAGGTTACCATACTCCATGCCAAGTTAAAGGCCTCAGCTTTATTGCTGCAGGATTATAAAACTGCCTGGGGAAAAATTGGCAGCCCAGGCACAAGAATAAAATGATGGCAAGCTGGGAATTGCAGAGAAAAATAAATCCAAGCCTTGTGTTTAAATAGATTAGGTCAGGTATAAAACAAAATGAAATTCCAGTGGCAGGGAACGTATCCGATACAGAATTTTATTAGATTCCATAGCTATTGACTTCTGCGTTTAATTTCTGATTTTAGCATATTGCATTACACTGTAATGTAATTAGGGGACAGAAAGCCATTACAAATTAAGTGGTCTAGTTAGAAAGCGAAATGAGAGGAAAAATACAAAGGCTATATATTCTTCCTATGTTTTCTCCCTTTTGTGGTTTTGAGCCGTACAATTGTCAGATAAAGATGGCGGTCCTGTTATGAAATCCATCTATGAGATATCGCTAATGTGCATTTTGTCTTTATTAACAGGCTTTAACCTCCAGATACTGGACCGGATTCAGTCCTAAGTATGCACTTTGCCCATAAGTCTCTGCAGCAAATGCTTACATACACTAAGTACAATCCTAGATTCCATGCGTGCAAGGGTAGTACGCTTTCTATGCACACGTATGGAGTTTCCATGCCCTGAAAACCCACCTTAACTACGCCCTTGTGTATAAGGCATTTGTTTATAATGGAGGATTGTATGTAAGGGCATCTTTAAAGCTTTTACTGTTCGATTTAAATACCCCCTTTCTGCCCACCATGCATATATGCTGCACACATGGCAAGTCGTCACGACGTGGAACAAAGCAAGACTTTTACTGAATGACCTGCCTGTATTAGTGAAATCTATAGGGCAGGGGTTCTCAGCCACGTCTTCAGGTACCACTAATAGTGCATGTTTTTAAGGTCCCCCTCATAATTACAGTTGATATAATGAGTATAAATTATGAATCTTTTCATATACAGTATGTCAGTCTGTAATAAACACACCTGTGCTCCAGCAAGGAGAACTGGTAAACATGCACTGTTAGTGGTACTTGAGGGCAGTAATTGAGAACCCCTGCTGTAGGGGATAAGTTATTGTTTTTTCCTAGGGCTACCCAGGGCATTGCAGATGCTTTGTCTGTCATCAAAATTTCTATGCTGTAATTGTTTCTTTTATATCATTGTCAGTCTGGATTGTAAAGTGCAATGGTGAGAAATGAGTGATTTGTTTTGTGCATTTGCTTCCCGACTGCTCCAGTAAAGTTGAAATGTTTTTTTTCTTTTTAAAAAGGACAACCAAGGGTTAAGATTAGCCCAAAGGAGATTAAACTCTGGGCTGGGAAGAGGTAGGGTTTATAGAAATGATTTATGTTTAGATGTTTAATTTTAATTTATTTTACTTATGTTCTGTAGCCCAATTAAGGAAGGGCCGGAGGATATGCTTATAAACCCACTCAGGCATACACCCCTCCTCTTTGTCGTCGTTGTATCAGATCGTTAATGAATAAAAACATTTCTAGTTCTTATATACCGCAGCTTAGTAAATCTTAGTAATCTATTGCTATTGAGACTTTTAGCAAATTCGTTCAACATTAACAAGTCAGATACAGACACATTGTGCAAATAAATAAGGAGAATGTCACGGCAACACAAGTGAATAAACAATTCCTTAGTAAATCATAATTTTATAGCAACTGCCATTTCTTACTGTAGATGGACCTGCTTCAGACTTAAGTATGTGTTGAATGTGTTACTCAACTCGTACGGATTAGACTTAACAGCGGGCTTACACACAACCCAAAAATTCGTCCGCAAGTCCTTCAATCACTCCCCACGATCATAACTCGTCTTGTGCTAACTTCAAATTAGAGTCATATGGATTGCTTTTGTAATTGAAATCTTGCGCTTGTATGTGTATTATTTTATTAACGCATCATCTACACATCCGCCAATTGAAGAAATTATATTTATGTGTCATCTAACATATCAATCTAATTGAATCTTATTACCAGGGTGTTTAGATTATTGGCAAATGTATTACTTTCAATTTTTCTCCCGATTTGTTTATTAACGCTTCAGTTTTTGTTTTGAACAAGCATTAGTTGTGATCTAGGCTGCTTTGTTCTAGTATGAATTCAGTATTATACATAGGTTCTGTATGTCTATAATGTGAAATAATAATGATATTATTTTATGGTTATATTTTATATAAATGTTTTCTGTTTTGTTTTTTTCACACATGTTTTTACAAAAAAAATGTATCCTTTTTCCTGAGGTACATCACATTTTTTTTAATATTAAGTATGAATTTATGGGGTCTTCGCTCATGTTTTTTTTTTATATCTAGTTCCATGTTTAAGCGGTACCATTCTGGTTTTTAAAACAATATATAAATGAAAGTGAAGAACATGTTTGTTTTGCTGCTCATGTCAACATTATTAAAACAAAATTCTTTAACAGTATGCTTTCAGAATGTGACGCCACATAAGAGCCACTTGTTCCATCCAAGTGGACGTGGTTTTCATCTTACAATTTTTTATATGTATTTGGTGAAACAAGTAAAACTTTACTTTTAGAGGAAATACATTGCGGGATAATCTTCCAGGTCATCTGGTAAGGCACTGGACAGAGGCATCACTAGGTTGGACTCAGCAAATAACAGCTGCCCTGAACACTGACCATGCAGTACGGCGGAACAATTTGTACTGGATACTTAGCTTTTGGCCTTTAAAAACACATATATTCTATATATACAGTATATATATGTGCTGGTGGGTTCTGACATTATTTACATGTATATAAAGCACAATTCAAAGCCCGATGCTTTTTATAATATATGGAGCCCTGTTTTAACCATCAACATAACAACCGTTCCACATCATTGCTGACATCAGCATCAGCCCCTATTTCTAAACTTACCA
This sequence comes from Limnodynastes dumerilii, assembly GCA_011038615.1. Classification (NCBI taxonomy): domain Eukaryota; kingdom Metazoa; phylum Chordata; class Amphibia; order Anura; family Limnodynastidae; genus Limnodynastes; species Limnodynastes dumerilii. Next base: position 29,032 of record WWET01001532.1, on the reverse strand, counting down.
CATTTTCTCACCGCAATGTTTTGGAAAATGCAGTTCAGAACAACAACATCAAACACAATAACTTTCACATACATAAGGCTCCAACAGACCAATCAAGGCACTGAAATCTACCTTATACTAGGGCGATGGCTCTTTCTACAACCTGTCTGGTGTCCATAAGTGCCTGCTTGTATGCGACATGCTGTTCTATGCTAGGTTCAAAATGGGTGTTAAAAGAAAGGCTTCTAATGAGGCAAACACTGTCATCTAATAAAGATTATTGAAAAATAATATCTATGAATCATTTGGATAGATCATTTTATAAGAATAATTACCTAAAAGCCACATATCACCAGCACTTTGTCTATGCCTGCTGTAATGCTGACTGCCTCATGACGAAGGAGTCATGGGCACACCCCAATAACTTGGCAACAACATTATGTATAAGGAGGGCGGCACACATATAATCTGGACATTCAGAGAATGGTGTAAGGACACTCCAGATTTACCTTTGGAGTACCGGAGTGGTCCAACAAGAGTTTAGTGGGTACTCCGGGCTTACCCGTACGGAACCGGAGTGATACCAGAAAGAACCCAAAGGGTGAACGAGCAAGCTTCCTGGGGTTGGAGTCTTTACCAATCAGGGGGTCTTCACCAGAGCTCATGAAGGTGGGGATGGGCTGGGTAACCCCTGACGGCGTGGTCGTCCCCTGTTGAACTTGAACTTGAACTCGTAGAAAGGTAAGTAGTAAAGCGGGAGGCGGGACTGGGCAGAAGAGACTGCCCAGGACTGACAACGATTAACAAATAACAAAATACTGAGGACTGAGAAGGTGGACGGGACTGACGGGACGCACTGGGGCTTTTAACCTTCAGACACACAGAATGATCCCTTGCGGGATCACAAACACAGGCACGCAGGTAAGTATGGGCAAACCAGGTGGGTAGGTACAAGCAAGGTGGGAGGGCTGAAGAGGTAGGTAACAGGTAGGTAGGTGAGGTAAGGATACTGGGCAGAAAAGGAGGACTCTCAACGGTCAGATCAATAGAGCAGCACAGGGCTAGAACTAGGCACACCAGAAAGCTGATCACAGGGCTGCAAGGCAGAACTATAACCAGCACTGGCAATGAGGCAGAGCTGCCCTTTAAACCAGTGCTGGCTAATGACAGAGCGAGGGATGCGCGCCAAGGGATCAGATAGGCTAGCGTGGAGTTGCTAAGCAACGCTCCGACGCTAGCTCTTCAAAAAGAAGGGGGTCAAGGGAGTTTTTGTGGGTGAACTCGAGAGTGTGACAGAGCGAGGGATGCGCGCGAAGGGATCAGATAGGCTAGCGTGGAGTTGCTAAGCAACGCTCCGACGCTAGCCGTGAGCCGCAGGGAGATCAGAAAGAGCGTCCCTAGCAACAGGGACGCGACTATGCGGCAGGACGGAAGGCACGCGCACAGAGCGAGGAGAGCGCTGGAAGCCGCGCCAGCCGCATCGAGGGGACCAGAGCAGACGCGTGGAGCAGGTAAGTATGCGTTTCTTAACAAATGGAAGCTCTTATAATTTAAGAAAGACTGGGACATTCCCATCGCAGAGTCTATCACCTTCTAATAGGATCCAGAGGCGTAAAACTGTAACACTGCCAATAATTTATTCAGCGGTGGTATTGCTTTATCAGTGTTAAGGTTAACATTAAGGTGCATACAGTGTTTCCTGTAAATAATGCAGTGCAAACAAAAAACACAAATACAAATTACACAAATGTTTCAACAATAACAAACAAACATACATGCATGATGGTATCTAAGACAATTAGAACAATACAATCAAGAGAGTGTCTGGTCAGAGAAACTACATCCCGTACAATCCACAATACCCGTTGAAGGCAAAATCTTGACTTAGCTCTCTTTAATCATTATAAGAGAGTGTCTAGTCAGGAATTTACAGGTGTCATTCTGCCAAGTTGATTAACTATTAACTAAGTTGCTATTTACAAAACTCAATGTTGTCCAGACACTACTAGAAGTTTTTGGAGACTGGAGTATATATGTGGATTGAAATATTCATTTAAATACATGATAATAACGAGCTGAAAGACGTTTTTCTCACTGGTGCAATAATATAGAAAATTATTATATTGCAATTTTTTTTTTTTTGGTGTAAATTCTTTATTTATTGAAGTACAAGGCAACTGATCAGTACAGTAAGTATCAACCAAACTGCGATCAGTGCAAACATGTAATGTTCCAGTAGGAGAACATACATTCTGAGTAGTTGCTTTAAATAGTTATATAACAAGTTTAGAGGGGATCAGTTACCAAGGGTTTAAGTTTTAATGAGTGGAGAACAAGAGGGAGGAGGGGAGAGAGAGTTATGTGGATGTGGTGGAGTGAGTGAGTGAGTGTGTGTGTGTGTGTGTGTGTGTGTAGATGGGGGGGATTAGTCCAGGCTTAGCAATGGGCTGGATCAGGCTGTGATTATGTCTATAGTGACGAGAGGTAAATAAGGTCTTTCTGATCTATTGTGACAAGGAGGAGGGAGGGTTAGGTTGACAGAACGATATTCAGAGCTTTCCTTATAATCTAGTCAGTAAAATTATGTGACCCTAAAGTCATCATTTATATCTTCGGACAAAGAAATGATGTCTTCCATATTCATATAATGGTCTATCCGGTAGCTGGTGGCTCTGGTAGCAGTGGTGAGGCTGGAGAAAAGGGATTTCTTGTATGTTGCGAGCGGGAAGGGAGGAAGAGATAGAAGCCAGTATTCAGGGGTCAGAGGGATTCCCACTCCGGTAATTTTACAGGTGATATTAAAAACTGCTTGACAAAATGGTTTAAGTCGTGGGCAGTCCCACCAGATATGTAGGGACGTTCCTATCGCATTTGCGCAGCGCCAGCATTGAGAGGGGAGGGAAGTGGAAATGTTGTGAAGTCGGTGAGGGACTATGTACCACCTAGAAAGGATTTTATATTGGGTTTCAATGAGGTTTAAACACAGAGATCCCACGTGGATGGCTTGTTAAATTCTATCCCAGTCGTCATCAGACAGTGGGGTGTGGAGTTCTCTTGCCCAGGCTTCAGTATACGGAGGAGGAGATGGGGATGCATCTGTTAGGAGATGGTAGAGTTGGGAGATGGTATGCTGGGGTGGGGAGGAGGCCGAACATAGTTCTTCAAATATAGCTTTTGGATGTAGATAGTGAGCAATTGTGGTAAAAGAGCCAAGAAAGTGTCTGAGAGAGATGGAAGTAGGCCCAATGTCCTCTACCCCCGTGTCTGAATTTTTGCTGAAGGCCTCTAAAGGCCAGCAGGGCACCCCTCTGCACCAGTTGGCTCATCCGGAGTAATCCAGCGTTTTCCCAGGCTGAGAGTGAATGGGGGGTAAGTCCAAGGGGAAAGTCTGGGTTATGGATAAATGGGGTAAGTGGGGAGGTCAAGGAGGAGACATCTGATCTACGTCTCAGGTGTCTACAGCATTCCAAGGTCAGGCCTATTGTTGGGTGAGAGGATCGGGGGAATTTCTTCAGCCATGGTAAAATATTTAGGGGGGCGGAGGGGGATCTGTGGTTTTCCAGCTTGATCCATTGCTTTTGGGAAGATCACCTGGTCCAGTGCATGATCCTGCTGAGTTGGATGGCTTGGTGGTAGGAATGCAGATGGGGTAGCTGCAGGTCTCTCTTAAGCTTGGTCTATAGAGAGTTTGGAGTCAGCATCTCGGTCGTTTACCTTGCCAGATAAAGTGCCGACAAAGGTTTTGGAAGTTAGTGAAGAGTGTTTGGGAAAGATGAATAGGGAGGGTTTGTAAATGGTATAAGTATTTTGGAAGGACAATCATCTTATGTAATATTAATTCTTCCAAGCCAGGAGAACCACTTCAGGTTCCATCATTCTAGGTCAGCTTTGGTGCAAGCAAATAAGAGAGGAAAGTTTGCTAAGTACAGGTTGCTGATATTTGGAGATAAATATCATACTCCCAAATATCATAGTCCTGATTGATTCCAATTAAAAGGGAAAGAAGATTGTAGACCTGACAATGTGGTTTGCGAGACCTGCAGAGGCATGGCAACGTATTTATCATAATTAATTTTGAAATTGGCTAGGCGTCCGAATGTATCAAGCTCCTGAAGTAGAGGGGGGGGGGGTTACCGGGTTAGTGAGAAAAAACAGAACATCGTCCGCTAAGAGAGCCATTTTGTATTCCCTGCTACCAAGTTGTATGCCGGTAATGTCCGCAGTTCACCCCCAGCTGTAATTTTTGTTTTTACTTTCCTCTTTTTAGCTTATTATCTAGTTATATTTTTTATAACTGAGTTTTACATTATATGTGACATTTGGTTATAGATATCTATATGCATAATGGAATTTTGAATTCTGTACACTTTTTAGATTCTATCGTAGTTTCTACACAGAGCATTTCCCTTGCCCCCCCTCTCCCCCATTGTTAGTGTGTGTGTGACTGTATGCCATAAGAAAGTATTAGCAGTGTGATGGTATGGGCTTTGTGTGTGTGATTGTATGCTATAAGAAAGTATTAGCAGTGTGATGGTAATGGCAGTGTGTGTGTGACTGTATGCCATAAGAAAGTATGGC
>WWET01001532.1:6518-22928 GCA_011038615.1 Limnodynastes dumerilii | reverse complement strand
ATAATTTAATTATTTAGTGGATCCTGCTTGGTAGGGTTGGTTAGACCCGAGGTATATAGAAACTAAAAAAAGGAGAACAAATTTGGTGCTATATCACATAAGATAATTATTTAGTGGATCCTGCTTGGTAGGGTTGGTTAGACCCGAGGTATATAGAAACTAAAAAAAGGAGAACAAATTTGGATATTTGCTATATCATTACCATCTGGAACAGCACTAACATATCAATTGGAACTGTTTGAATTACTTGATATTGTTTGACAGCTGATCGCAATACATTTACTACAGATTTGAATATTTGAATCATCTACATCTGAATCAACAACATCTAGTATTATTCAATTGATATTGACTGTCTTTTTCATCATTTTGCAAGATCCAAATAATATCTCATATAGAATTAACCATGAATTGTTATTTATCATCAGCTTCCCTAGTTTATTAGTTTTATAGGCAGCTATCTATTTGCATTATTGTTATCTACTGATTTTATATTTCTATTTTCAGTTCATCTAAAATACAAACTTTTTTAATTGGTACATTACATTGTTCAATAAATTGTTTTAGTTATTATCAACTACTGGAAGGTTGTTATATCATTTATTATATATTCCCCTTATTAGAATATATAAAAAAAACTTTTTGTGGCTAGCGCTGGTATTTGTTCTCCTTTTTTTAGTGTCATTAATGTAATCAGTTAAGGCTAATTCTAGTTGTGTTGTACAATAGGGGTCTTGGAGGAGAAGGTCGTTAAGCTCCATGTCCATTCTCTGGGCTGGGGATGTGGGAGGACTAGGGAGAGATAAATAGGGGCATGGTCGGACCAGGTGATCGACCCAATAGTGGATGACGCCAGCAGAGGGAAGGAATTATGGTCTACAAGAAAGTAGTCCAGTCTGGAGTACGTTTGGGCTGGGTAAGAATAAAAGGTGTAATCCCTTTCTCGGGGATCAACCAGCTGATGCTTGTGGAGAACCTGCCTCACTCGTCTAGTGTCCTGAAGAGAGGATCTAGGTGAGCCTGATGAGTCCAGACATGGGTCCAATGTTCAATTCAGGTCTCCCCCCACAATCATCACGCCTTCTTTATGGTTGTCGAACTGTTCCAGCGTTTCCATTAAGACGCATGGTTGGACTTGGTTAGGAAGATAAAAATTGACAAGGGGCAGCTTTTTGATCAAAGAGGTCTCCCTTAACCAGGATATCTCTACCATCCCCCAACATGACGCACTTGGAGGATGTGAAGGGGATATGCTTGGATATAAGTATGGCAACGCCTTTAGATTTGCTGGCGGAGTGATTGTTATAAAAAACAGTAGGGAAGTTCTTACATTGGAAGGGAGGGTGCGAGTCAGCGTTAAAATGTGTCTCTTGGACAAAGGCGATATTGAGTTTTCCGTGATGAATAGAACAGAAGAGGTGTAAGTGTTTTTCAGGGGTGTTCAAACCCTTCACATTAAGTGAAAGCAAATGTATTTGTCTTTTGTGTGTGGCCATCATGGGGGCATGTGACAGTAAGAGAGTGAGTCGGATGGTTTAGGAAACTGCAGTACTTCTAAAGGAAGAAATAAGCATGGGCCTGTATTGGAGGAATTCGGAATAGTCTGGAGAAGCTTTGGATTAAGGTAAGTAAATCTATTTGTGTGAGGAGAACTGGGAGGGGGGCGGTGGAAGATGTAGGAAAGGCACGACTATCGCAGAAGCGCCTCGGGTGTATATAAGCTGTATGAGCCGTGGTAAGTAAAACAAGAACCATGGTCTAGGTTTTAACAGCTAATAGGGGTACTAATGACCAAGTAAACTGTATCATAAACATACAATAAAGATAAGGCTCAAAGTGAGCCTAAGATCATACCAAATTATGGGCAGGAGCCATTCCGCTGAAGTGGAGGCAGGGCTGGGTACCAAAGCCCTAGAGAATCTTTCCCACTCTGGGTGGGTTATAGGTGGGAGACTGAGGGTCTCGCAAAAGGCGTGGGTTCTATCTAGTGAGTGGAGTGACGCTGATTTGCCTTCATGGGTGGCTTGGATAGAGAACGGAAAGCCCCTGCGGTAGCGGATGTTTCTCTCTCTCATGGCATCTGTCAATGGGCGTAGAAGACATCTTTGTTGGAGTGTACTCCAGGAGAGGTCCTGGGAAATTTGTACAGGATGGCCATCAAATTCCAGATCTTTATAGCGGCTGGCTTTTTGTAATATTTCTTCTTTTACTTTGAAATAATGAAATCTGCAGATGACATCCCGAGGGCAGTCTTGTACTGCACTTCTGGGCTTTAAGGCACGGTGAGCTCTGTCAAAGAGAATAGCGGAATTGTGGAAAATGTGTTTGGACGACTGAAAGGACGTTGGCGGTGTTTATTGAAGCATAATGACATCGATACGAAGCTTGTGTCCCATGCATCGCCATATCCATTTCCTTTAGTTGTTCGACCATTACAGTGGCCATTGCTTTGGTAGCTTGCTCTACCCTGGCCTGCTTCCTATTTCTTGCAGGCACATTGTAGACTAGAAAGGGGAAAAACAAAAAAAATCATCAGAATATAAAAATGCAGACACATTGTGGTCAAGAACCTTAGAATACTGTTTCCTTAGGCCCTTAAGGAATATTACAACCTGCAGCTGGTTGCGCTTAATGCCCTGTCATACATATAGAGAAGCTATAGAACACGTGGAAGTTGGTGTCCATTAAAATAGCAGTTTTGTATGCTGATATGTGCTTGAGGCCTCATCCCTCCTGCACACTTGCTGCATGCTGCAACAGATGTGTAGTTGTATTTAAATGTTTTTAAGTTTTTTTTTTAAGTTTTTACAATGCAGCATTCTAAAATGTAAGTATTATTGTCAGAGTCTGATATTTTTCCATCTTATGACATAAATGGTTTATAAAGAACAGGAATATATCTGCAATTAAATCCTTAAATTAACTTTGACTAGTGTTAAACATTGGTTTTATTGAAGCTTTTAGCCATTAAATGATAAACGCCTAAAGGAACATACTTTAGCCAAATGCAGCTGTCTTTATATCAACACTAAGGATTGCAGGGGCAAATCCAAGGAAAGAATGCAGCGGTTGCATTCACCACCCTGCGTGTTGGCAATATGAAGTCTGGGCATACTGTTATTATCTGAAACAGATATAGCAGTAAAAGCAAGAGGGAAAATACAGTACAATCTTCAGCACCTTCTTGCATAAGACACCCATTAATATTATCCACAAAAATAAGAATCAAATCCCTCCAAAAAAAACCATTCCGATATGTTGCCAGTATCATAAACCTTTGATCCATCCAAGCTTCTAATGGTACAGTGTGTACACTGTGTTCCAGAAAAAACATTCAGTAGAGTAATATTATGTGCCTTCTTCCTAAAACAACTGTTTCTACAAAGTAACAGAACACTCAGTAAGTGGTTATATTTTGAACTGTAACTTTGGTGGAAGACGATAGGGTGGGTAAATATAATGCTTTTGTTGATCCTTTAAAAATAAACATGTGGGGAAATATGCACAAATAAAAAATATTTGGTTGCATTCTCCTGCGTTTAAACTGTTGTTGTAAGTATATTAGAAGAAAACTTTCAGAAAAATTACCATACAGATTAAAACAAATCTAAAGTAGAAAGACTGTAATTCTGAATTCTTAACTATAAAATCTTTGGATCATTTAGTGGTATAATAACACCAGGCGTTACAAATGTCTGTGCCATACTGAAACAGGCAAGGCAATACAAAGTTCAAGAGTCTTGGCAGGACTGAACGATGCCGGACTGGAACAGGCAAGGCAATACAAAGTTCAAGAGTCTTGGCAGGACCGGACTATGCCGGACTGGAAAAGGGAAGGCAATACAGTTCAATGAGTAGCTTGGCTTACCAGGCCCACTGACGTAGAGCCGTCTTGTATAAGGTTTGCAAAAGCTGGAGCTGGATTGCAGGTCAGCTGGACTGAAGCTGGATAGCAGGTAAGCTGTACCGGAACCAGATTGCAGTTCAGCTGGACTGGTGCTAAATAGCAGGTAAGCTGTGCTGGAGCCAGATTGCAGGTCAGCTGGACTGGAGCTGGATAGCAGTAAACTATACTGAAACCGGATTGCAGGGTCAGCTGGAACCGGATTGCAGGATCAAAAGCAGATTGCAGGGTCAAGAGCAGAGTCAGGACCAGGACACCCAGGCACCCAGAAGGAACAAGTTGTTCTGCAATGCATTGACTGTGCACAGGGTTTAAATAACCCGCCCAGTGCACAAATTGGCTGGAGGGATCATGTGTGCTGTACAGGAGTATTTGAGTAGCTGCTGGGAATCACATGACAGGAGGCAAGATGGCGAAGCTGCATACATGCTGCAATGGAGACTGTGCAGGAGGCTGCCACTATTGGGAGTGGCAACTCTGGAGGGCTGGAAAGCAGGCATAACGTGGGAGAGCCGCTGACAGACGGCTCCTGACATGGTAAGTACAGAGGCGTCTTCCATCACCCACATCTTTTTTCATGCAAGAGAAAAATATATAGTTCTGTGTTGAAAGTATTAATTATCTCTATGTGTCATGCTAGGGAGCATTTGTGTGTGTGTATATATATATATATATATATATATATATATACATCTTTGCATACATGGGTGCTACTGCAGAACCCATAGCACAACCCCTCTTTTGGAGAAACAGCTTATCATCAAACAAGAAGAAATTTGATGTCAGGACCATGCGCAATAGGGAGATGAAGAGGTCCACAGGTGGTCCCTTGTAAAGATCATTATTGATAATTAGTTGTTGAGTAGCCTCAATCCCCTCTTCATGGGGGATATTAGTGTAGAGGCTGACCACGTCTACCGTGCATAGCCAAATATCCTGTGGTAGTGCAGGAATAGTCCTTAGAATGTTTAAGAGCTCCGTTGTATCTTTTAGGAAAGTAGCCTGTACTTGCACCACCGGCTGTAATAGCCAGTCCAGATATTGAGAGACCTTCTGAAGTAGAGAGCCACGGGCTGATATTATCGGTCTGCCCGGTGGGTTCTGGAGCGATTATTTCCATAATTTGTGTCATGTGCCTGTGGGGATTTATTTTATGTGGTCTATTGCTGTTATTCTTATATTCTTTGTTTTTCCATTGTTCTGTCTCATTTTCCTCCCTTTTTCTTTGTTTGGGGATGTGTTTACTTTTTGGGACTTCAGGCAGCAGCATGACTCTTTGCAAGTTTTTTAATGTTGTTATGTGCCTGTGAGAGCTGTTTTATGGTTTCAGTTTTCCTTGTCAGTGTATATACTGGAGTTGCACCACCTTTGCCAGGATTCCCATTATTTATTACTTGACAAGTCTGTAGTTTCTAGGTCAGTGCCCTTTGTTTTCATTCAGAGAGCGATCCTCTGTCTCCCTGGCTCTGCAGCCCTTTCCCATAACGCTAGTTTTAGCGCTTTTCAGTCCCCTGTTTCAGCACCATAGCTAGCCCCTTTTCAATGCAAGCCCTTGGTAATCTTAGCCCTGACTCCCTTTCTTTCTACCGTTACCTCCGTTTTTATGCTGCCTATCACTGTACTAATCTTTGTTTACTATGATCTCCTTAGCAACGTGCAGCCTCTGACGGCCACCTGACTCCTGGCAAGCTTCCTGGCCCCCTGCTGGGCAGAGAAGGCGCGCTGAGAGGGCAGAGTTCTGGTCCTGAGGCTGTTCACACGCTGATGGGGTGAACGTTTTATTTACTATAAATATGAGTGGTGGGGGGATGTTTTGATTGTCTCTATTGTATGTACACCCTGATGAAAGTCACTGGTATGTGACTGAAACGTCGGTTCTTTAATAAATAAGTGGCCGGCAAGGCACTTTTCTTGGTGTTATCCTGAGTCTCCTGAGTGACTTCATCTCTGTTGGATTCTTTATATATATATGTATATATATATATTCACCAAAAAATGGGCACTCTGCAGACTTTATAAATGCCAATAAAACAAATTCTTTATTTGTCCATTTAAAAGAAGTCCAACATTTCAGAGACTATCAACTTTATCCTCAGGGACCAATATATTAAAAACTAAATACACATAAATCCTCTTAAATACAAGAAGACATACTTACCCTCCAAGGAACTCACTGAGTGACGTCAACACACAGCGCCCCGTGCGGTCAGGCCAGTTACCAAGGAGACAGCGTAATTATCACCCTGACAACCCCCTGATGCGCTGCCAAGCGCTAGTGTATACATACCACAGGGAGTAAACATCAGAGAGGGGTATTGTCCAGGCAAACCCCAGGCGCACTACACCGAGGACCAAGGGTGACAGAGCTGGAAAGAAATAATACGTAGAAAGGGCACATTACCATCTATTGAATAAACATAACAAGATAAATGAGAAAAAAAGGCAAATACAATCCTGAATATTGAAAGGGTGCAACCTTGATGATTTTACATCTGAGGTCAGACAAGTTATGCTGCAGTGCATGGCCAATTTTAAGGCCAATGTGGATAGCCGACCGGTGTAAATTAACTATTTCTCTAAATGTCCGCTTGGTTTTCCACACGTATGCTAGCCCACAAGGGCATTCGAGAAGATAGATGACAAATTGAGTGGTACATGTCATGATGTGGCAGATCTTATATTGCTGGCCAGTCCATGGGTGTGTGAATGAATTACCAGCTTCTATCTGTCAGCACGTAGCACACTGACGAAATTTGTAGCAACCCGTGTTAAAATATTATCAGGTACTGCTTTCATAGAAGAAATGTCAGTTTTAACCAATATATCCCTTAGGTTTCTCCTTCTCTTGTAACAGGGCATAACCCTGACTTTTTGTAGAGATGGAAGGGAGCTGTCCGATTTGATAATAGGCCAGAGGGCTCGAGTGGCTTGATTAATTAAAAGACTTGCCCTAGAAAATTGAGTTACCCAGGGTAAGATCTCCATTGGCTTGGGTGTATTTTGAGCGCATAATAGCTGGGAATATGAGGTAAAGGTAGATTTTACTTTGGCTTTCTCCAAAACTGATTTTGGATACCCATGTGCCAAGAATTTTTCTTGTACTTGATCTAGTTGTTTGTCCCTGATGGAAACATCGTTGTTAATACAGCATACCCGAAGGAATTGGAAAAAGGGTAGCCTGCTCTTCAGAGAAGAAGGGTAATGGCTGGAAAAAAGAAGTAAGTTATTCCTATCGGAAGACTTTTCAAAAATAGGTATTTGCAACCCATTCTCGTTGCACTCGTTTTGACATCTAGATAGTTTATCTATTAAACATAAATTTGATGTACTTGTGTTTCAAGTTGATGTCACTCATGACCTGCACAAAATCCATCTCAGATCCCCTCTAAAATATTAGGAGATCGTCAATGTAACGAGTGTATAAGAAAATTGGGTTGTTCAGTAATAAATCCTGTTCTACGTAACACATGTACGCATTAGCGCATTAGCGAAAGTGGGGGCCATAGGTGACCCCATGGCACATCTCGAGATCTGTAAGAAAAATTAATTGTCAAATAAAAAGTAGTTTCTCACCAAGGTGAGTTCCAAAAGTCTCATGAAAAGATCAATGGGAGGACCTACATACAGGGGATTGTCCGTAATTAATCTTCTGGTGGCTGATAAATCCTCAGCATGTGGGATACTTGTATACAAACTACAAACGTCAATAGCACATAAAAGTATGTTGACAATTCTTGTAATTTGCACAGGAGATGACCTGTGTCTTTCAGAAATGTTGGTAACAACTGAATACAGGCATCAAGTAATTCAGCCACCGGGTGGTGTAAAGACCCACAGGCTGAAATAATGGGCCTGCCCGGTGGATGTTGAGGGTCTTTATGGACTTCCGGCAGAGTGTATAAGATTGGAATTTAGGGTCCTTAACCATCAGTGCCTTAGCAACCTGTTCGGCAACCACTCGGGCCACTCAGTGAGTTCCTTGTAAGTGTGTCTTGTATTTAAGAGAATTTATGTGTAATTAGTTTTTAATATGTTGGTCCCTGAGGATAGAGACAATAGTCTCTGAAACGTTGGACTTTTATAAAATGGATGAATAAAGAATTTGTTTTATTGTTATTTATAAAGTCTGCAGAGTGGCCGTTTTTGGTGACTTTTTGGATGCTTTTCATTGTGGCACCTCAGCATTTGGAGTTAGTTGATTTTCGGAGTGCCGTCTTCTGCAATGTGGTCTTCAGACATCTATCAGAGTTTGCTTGCGACCCTTAACCCTTTGAAATTCACCCACTACTCTTTTTTTCCCTCCAAATTCTACACACAATGGGTCAGATCCAGACCTAAGTTCTTTATACGTTTGATCGCGTAGCGTATTTACTCTATCGTAAGTACTATGCACTCCCCTAGGCACTCCCCTTGCATGTACGTAATTTACTCATTTTACGTTTGCCAAACTCTACCTTAACTTTTCCAAGTGTAAATACGGACGTAAAAAACGGCCTAACCCGGTCCATACTGTACAATTTAAATGCCTCCCTCCGCCTACAAAGCGTATTTCCGGGTGTTGTATTGATGACCTGCCCCTTTGTTCATATTTACGCTGAAGTTACATATGATAAGAGTTACGTTGCTTAACATCTACTGCGTGCATGCGCAGTACATACACATTGGCGATTTTACGACCTCGCCCAATATCCGTATAAAGACAACGTGAAAAAGTTTTTGGGAGATTTTGCTAATTTATTAAAAATCAAAAACTAACACATCACATGTACATAATTATTCACAGCCTTTGCCATGAAGCTCAAAATTAAGCTAAGGTGGATCCTGTTTCCTCTGATCATCCTTGAGATGTTCCTCCAGCTAAATTGGAGTCCACCTTTGGTAAATTCTGCTAATTGAACATGATTTGGAAAGGCACACACCTGTCTATATAAGGTCCCACAGTGCATGTCAGAGCACAAACCAAGCATGAAAACACAGGAATTGTCTGTAGACCTCCGAGACAGGATTGTCTGAAAGCACAAATTTGCTGAAGGGTACAGAAAAGTATCTGCTGCTTTGAGGGTCCCATGAGCACAGTGGCCTTTATCATCTGTAAATGAAAGAAGTTTGGAACCACCAGGACTCTTCCTAGAGCTAGCCAGCTGTCTGAGCGATCGGTGGAGAAATGCCAGGGACAAGATCATGAACCCGATGGTCCCTCTGTCAGAGCTACAGCATTCCTCTGTGGAGAGAGGAGTACCTTCCAGAAGGACAACCAACTATGCAGCAATCAACTATTCAGCCCTGTATTGTAGAGTGACCAGATGGAAGTCACTCCTTAGTAAAAAGCACATGGCAGCCCGCCTGGAGTTTGCCAAAATGCAGCTGAAGGACTCTCAGACCATGAGAAACAAAATGATCTGGTCTGATGAGACAAAGATTGAACTCTGTGGCGTGAATGCTTGGAGGAGACCAGGCACCGTTCATCACCAGGCCAATACCATCCCTATAGGGAAGCATGGTGGTGGCAGCATCATGCTGTGGGGATGTTTTTCAGCGGCAGGAACTGGGTGACTAGTCAGGATAGAGGGAAAGATGAATGCAGCAATGTAAAGAGACATCCTAGATGAAAACCTGCTCCAGAGCGCTCGACCTGAGACTGGGGCGACAGTTCATCTTTCAGCAGGGCAACGACCCTAAGCACACAGCCAAGATATCAAAGGAGCGGCTTCAAGACAACTTTGTGAATGTCCTTGAGTGGCCCAGCCAGAGCCCAGACTTGAATCTGTTTTCATATCTTTGGAGAGATCTGAAAATGACCGACGCTTCCCATCCAACCTGATGGAGCTTGAGAGGTGCTGCAAAGAGGAATGGGCGAAACTGCCCAAAGATAGGTGTGCCAAGCTTGTGGCATCATATTCAAAAAGACTTGAGGCTGTAATTGCTGCCAAGGTGCATCAACAAAGTATTGAGCAAAGGCTGTGAATGCTTTTGTACATGTGAGTTCTTGGTTTAATTATTTTTAATAAATATGCAAAAATCTACCAAAAACTTTTTAATGTTGTCATTATGGTGTATTATGTGTAGAATTTTGAGGGAAAAAAATGAATTTATTTAATTTTGGAATAAGGCTGTAACTTAACAAAATGTGGAAAAAGTGAAGCGCTGTGAATACTTTCCGGATGCCCTGTATGTCATCCTCCGGCCATCATTACATCTACCTGATACAGACTCTCTGACCTCATCTTTCCTATCCTGTGTTTTCAACTTGCTCTTTGCCATCACTACCTGAGTATTTTAAGACTTACATAACGTTAGCATTTCTAAGTTCATGATGTTTCCAGTAACACCATCATGTGTATGCAGGGGCGGAACTACCATTGGTGCAACAGGTGCATGGCATCAGGCCCCAAGCTGATACAAGGCCCCACAACCGTCATCACCACATCGCTGAAGCTCCCCACCGGTTTACCTAGGATATCATCAGGGCCAAAGCATATATTCTGCACCTTGGCCTACAACACTCTAGTTCCATCTCTGTGTGTATGCATTATGTATGTCTAATGATCATCTCCCTCATTTGTTTTTTATGCTCTGGTGCATGAGAGTATACTATTATTTGGTTTATTCTCACCCTCATGTTATCACCATGTGCATTAATATGCTTAGCAATCAGTTTGCTTGACTGTGGAGTGTCAAATCTGTCATCCATTGCAATGACCCGTCTGTAACCCCGGTGCTAGGGTATTCGACTGCATGCAAATAACACTCACCAAGTCCATGACGTCCTTACTGTAGTAAAGACTGACACCGCAATCTGTAGTGCCTCCATCTATGTAAATATCAGTCCTAGAATCACTCTTGTGTCTGAGATCTACACTCTATCTACAATTTATATTTCCCCTATTGCAGTTCTGCCTCTCCGTAACTAGGGGTGGGTGATAGGGGCGGTCGCCCGGGGCGCAAAGTCAAAGTGGGGCAGTGCTAAGTTTATTTTTATGGTTAAACTAGTTACTAATTCAGGGTTGGAGGCACCATTTTCTCTTTTTGCAATTGGTGCTAACATTTCTAGCTATGGCTCTGATTATATGAATAGTAAAAATGACATATTTATTATCTTTAATATATTATATAACACAGAGCATATTATTGCACCTGGGCCAGATGTGTCGGAATGGGGGGGGAGCACGGCTCCTCCCCCAAAAGAAATTGACGGGGCGCCATTTTAATTATAGTTTTAAGTTACAGGGCGTCTGACATGAGAAATCTGGCGTTCTATAATTACCTATAAAAGCGCTAGGTGCTATATTTCTTACATCAGCTGTGCTCTATGTAACAGCTGCAGCAGCTCATACAGGAACTTCCTGTTTGAGCGCTGCCTGTTTACAGAAAGAGCGGCGCTTGAGGAGGAAGGCAAGGTAAGCAAAAAAGGGAGAGGCTGGAAGCGTATTATGTTAAATACTGGGGGTTGGATGGAGGAATATGATGGGAGATACTGAGGGGGCTTGAGGCACATAATGGAGAATACTGGGGGTCGGCTGGAGGCACATTATGGTGAATACACATGATGAGAATACTGGGGAGCTGGAGGCACATGATGAGAATACTGGGGAGCTGGAGGCACATGATGAGAATACTGGGGAGCTGGAGGCACATGATGAGAATACTGGGGAGCTGGAGGCACATGATGAGAATACTGGGGAGCTGGAGGCACATGATGAGAATACTGGGGAGCTGGAGGCACATGATGAGAATACTGGGGAGCTGGAGGCACATGATGAGAATACTGGGGAGCTGGAGGCACATGATGAGAATACTGGGGAGCTGGAGGCACATGATGGAAATACGGGGGAGCTGGAGGCACATGATTGGGAATACTGGGGGTGCTGGAGGCACATAATGGGGGGGCTGGTAAGACATGATGGGGAATCATCCTGGGGGGGCTGTAGACACATGGTAGTACTGGGAGGGAGGCTGGAGACATGATCAGAGTACTGGGTGGCTGCAAATATGATGGGCCCCCCCTATGGCTTGACCACGCCCACAATGGCTTGACCTAACCCACAATAAGTTATCCATGCCCAAATACAGTTAACCAACACACCAAGGAGGAAGGGGGTCACCAGTGGGAGAGCTAAATGCTTGCCCCCTTCCCCCTCCCACTTGTTTGTACGGTGCCAAATCAAGAAAGACCTGCAATGTTAGCACAGTGTTTGCTCTTCATTATTGCTCTTATTTTAATTTATTTTTAGAAATACTTTTACATTTTAATGAAGCCTGAACCACCCGAAAATTCAAAAACAGATTTGTATGTGATTTTCAGAAAACATGTGTTTAAATCTTTTTTTATGTTGGTATTGTCACATCTTGACTTGAAATGATGTCTGACTGAATCACAGTAAGCTTCTTGAAAGAGAGAGAGAGAAAAAAACTACTTTCAGTCAACAGTATGACACATACTTCATATATCTGGGTTTATGAAAATGTCAAAGTTGAAACTTTGGTCTCTTATTCACAAAAAAACATTGAAATGCAGATCAAATCATGTGAGATATTTTGTGGTTAATACAAAGCATTACAGAAGCAAACTAAATTGTTCTTCTAACTTTATATGAGTGGTTTCAAATCCGAGAAAGATGACACAATAAGTGTTCAGAATCTTGGATTAACAGACTCTGTTCCTCAAATGCGATAAAATATAGTTTACAATATAATATTGGATCCTGCATGTCTTGGATGGTCTATAGTGCCCTGTACTATAGGAAGCATAGGCAAAGGTTGCATTCTAGTCCCAGGCCAGAAGCTACCAATAAGCAAGTTTAAGCAGCTGCCTAGGGGTGCTGATTCTGGGAAGGGAAGTACAAAGTGGAACATACAAGCCACCGCTGCTAAGCAAATCTCCTGCAGTCGCTTGTGTTGCTGGTAGGTTAATTGACTGCTGACTAAATTAACCCCTGTGGGTTTGTGTATGTATGTATGGGTGTATGTATGTATGTATGCATGTATGCATGTATGCATCTATGTATGCATGTATGTATGTATCTATGTATGCAGTGCTTTTATTGTAAGAAAAAAGGTGGCAGAACTCATATAAACTCATGTGCAACCACACGACCAATCACAAGCCGAGCAGCGCCACAAGCCGAGCAGTACCAGCACAGCAAGTGCGGATGAAGTACACATGCATCGGACTTGACACACAAGCAGCCGCATGCACCATTTTAATGATTTTGGCACTGAAACTTTAAAAACTTTTAAAACTTGGAAAATCTGTTGAAAAAAGGTGCCGGAACTCCATTCCGGTGCGTTCTATGACACAAAAAGCACTGTATGTATGTATGTGTTCAGTGGTCGAAGTAGACATTTAGAATTGGTGATATGGAAATTTAGAAATAATAGAAGTGAATAGCGATTTATAGATTTTCAAGTAAAACAGTGGAAGAAGTGATGGTATGACATACCCCATATATGGCCCAATTTCAAACTCTGATTGGAAGTCACCTATATCTATATTCCACTGCACACAAGCATTGGTAGTGCGTTGTGATAAAGCTTGGAGTCCTGCCAATACTTAGTTTGTTGTAATTGCTTGTTAAAGTCTACTGGTAGTATATTACTATATCAGTAGGGACAAAAACATTATTTTATCATATAAATATATAATTATATTACAATACAAGTAAGTCTACTGTAACACAATATTTATTGACATAGAAACAACAAAATCCTCAGTACATTTCTTTTATTTGTTTTAAACACGTATAGCTTGGAATAGAGGAGAGAGCCAGGTGGAATATGGTTTAGAGAACATGTGGGGAAACCATTACTTCACTGAAAGAGAGAGTAGTTGATAAATGGAACAGTCTCCCATCATATGTGGTGTAGACTAACAATTGCATAGGATAAATATAAGGATATCCTTAATTGTAAACAAAATTAAATTGTGGATCAAATAGAGTCTAGTGCCATTTTTGGTTTAGCAGATTTGTGTTTTTTGAGTGGCTGTTGAGGGATATTTCCACCATTTGTATGTTGGCCATGATAAATTCAGATTTCAAATTATTGCGCATTGCAATCTGACCCTATGTAACACCCCGCCCCCCTCCTGCAAACATACGCACCTAATTGAACACCATTTTTACTAAATTAAAGTAGTTCATCTTTTGTTTGGAAGGTATATAAACACATAGGACCTGATCCAGACCTTTGTTCATGTTCTGTATGCACAGATGTCTGGAAGTCCACATGGAAGAGGGGAGTGAAATCAGGTCCAGATCCTTTAATGTGAAGGGTGATGTATGAGGGACATATCTGAAAGTTGTTGTGACGCTAGTTATGTTGTGCTTGAGGGATGGTGTGAGGTTTGGGAACTTGATACTGACAGCCCACTTTGCAGCTGATTTTTCTCTGCTCCCTGTTATAGGGGCAGTAGTTATTCTTAATGGAATGTGCAAAGCCTGCTAAATGCTATATTGATTGTATGTGGATTATTTAAATGTTGCTTGATACTATTTCTTTTTCCACAGTAATTACATTCTTCCTGTGGTACACATGTGGTTTTAGCAGCTAGCAGTGAGTTTGTGCTGATGCTGCTGTCATTATTTTTAGCCAGCAAGCAGCCTTTGTCTGTAAACGAATGTTAATGCTATAAATAGTCAGTGATTTGTATTATAATCAGTGGTCGAAGTAGAAATTTTGAATTGGTGATATGGAAATTTAGAAATAAAAGAAGTGAATAGCGATTTATAGATTTTCAAGTAAAACAGTGGAAGAAGTGATGGTATGACATACCCCATATATGGCCCAATTTCAAACTCTGATTGGAAGTCACCTACATCTATATTCCACTGCACACAAGCATTGGTAGTGCGTTGTGATAAAGCTTCAGACACACAACGCTGCTCTTGTATGGACATCTTTTGTATTTGTCTAGTCATCCGTTGTTATGTTATATGAGTGTGAATTTTTATAGAGAGAGATATAGCTACTTGATAGCCTTTTTATGATATATTTTGTTGTGATAATTCATTTGATTTTTAACAATATCTATCATCAATTCTATTTGTGTAATTGTGATATATTACTTTTATCGTTCTGCTGTAAAGCGCGTCCCCATTTTTTGGTATTATTATATTCTTTATGGGTTAAATCCTAAACCATGTCCACGCATCATTGTCTAACTACAACTAATAGTTGAATAAAGTATACTCCTTTTTATATAAATGACATTTTTCATGTCTTGTTCTATAGTTGCTCCAGAACTATTAGCTGAGGAGCTTGATTCACTCGACCTATTCATGAAGACGGTGGAGAAGAGTATGAGGGGGAAGAAGACATTAACACTCCCAGCCCATAGCATCTGGGCCAACTGCCACATCATCTTTTGGCCACTCATGGATCCTCCATGGTCCCACATTGCTCTCCACACCTTCCGTGGGTTCTGGCAGAACTTGGAATAGTGATGTCAAATTAAATTTGCACAAGTCACCACGGAGCGGCAGAATGACCTTCTGGAGAGGATGTACCTGATAATGGAGGGGCAAATGGATTACAAGGACAGAATAGACAGGCACATGGCCAGTCTTGTGGAAATTGTCAGGAGAGTGGTGCCTCTTCAGTCTGCCCCTGAGCACCCCCTGCTGTGCCTTCTACATCTGTACAAGCCATGGAAAGAACACTTCCATGGCGCAGGGATGTGTGAAGGGCTGCCTCTTCTCATGTTAAAGGAGAGGAAAAAACAATGAAGAGAAAATAATTTTTTTATTGTTTCATATTTTGCTTTCCATTTTTGTTGGGGGAGGTTGTGTTGGAGGGGGTAA
Source organism: Limnodynastes dumerilii (assembly GCA_011038615.1). Taxonomy (NCBI): domain Eukaryota; kingdom Metazoa; phylum Chordata; class Amphibia; order Anura; family Limnodynastidae; genus Limnodynastes; species Limnodynastes dumerilii. The sequence continues at coordinate 7,226 of WWET01001532.1, read as the reverse complement.
TATTTTTCATTGTTTAAATAGTGAAAACAATAAACAACACAATGTTACTCTACACACATTAATGTCTCTTTTTTATTCTTGTGTAATTGTACATTCTTGCGAGGTCCAAATGCATAATGAGTGATGTAGTTACTCATTACTCAAGTGTTGCCTGCACAACACATGTTGTGCAGGAAATTAATCTAGTACACTTAAACGTGCTAAGCATAGTCATTCGCTTTATTGACCCAACACAGACCCATGCTATTCCCCCCAGACAAGTGAACAGACATTTTGCAAAAAAGGGAGGACTCAGACCGAGTCCCCCCCGAGTTTATTATTAAACACAATAATAAACAAATAAACAAACAATGCAGTAATCCATAACATAGCTTAAACAATTAAATACCGATGGTGACGGACGAAGGCATGACGCTCTGACTTTGCTAAGCGCATTAACAGATAGTGGGGGCCTGAAATCTACCCCACCTCCCTTTACGCCCGCTTAGCAAATGACACGAAGCGGGGGCCTGACATCTACCCCGCTTCCAGCGTCCTCCTTCCGCCTTGGAGATAAAAAAAACCCTTCTCACCCTTCTTAAACGAAGCACGGTGGAAATACCGGGCCAACGGAGGAGACAACTCCTCGGCTCAGCCTCCACATCACTCACGGGCTCTAACCCGTAGCACTATACTGCCTTCCCGCCACCGCAGGAAAGCCCGGTTACT